>JAODAL010018379.1:0-74957 GCA_025379985.1 Phyllomedusa bahiana
ACCCCCCCAGCTTCCCGGGCGGGTAGCCACTCAGGGGTATGACCTGGGGTTCCCGCACCCAATCCATCCCGCTTTGCGGCGGGCTCTGGCGAAGACCAGGGCCCCTTAGACTCCACTCCCTGCGTGGTCTTCCAGCTACCCACCTCGCCTGCTGATCACAGAGGATCCACACCGGATGTCTGCGGTCGGCGCTTCAGCGTACGTCCATCGGCGCCGCACCGTTACAGTTATTCTCACATAAAGTGACACATGTCAGATTTCAAAAATAGGGCTGTGTCAGTAAGGCCAAAACTGGCTGGGTCCTTAAGGGGAGAATGATCACAAGGCCTCCAGCAACCCATAATTATGATGCTCCCTCCACTACATTTTACAGCTGGGATGAGGTTTTGGTGTTGGTGTGCAGTGTTTCTTTTCTTTAAACACAGCTCTTAGCATCTGTTCTAAAAAGTTTCTCTTTTGTCCTATCTGTGGAATATCCAGGTGGCCCTGGACATACCTGAGACAGGCCACAAGGTTTTTGCACTCAGCAGAGTCTTCTGCAGGTGTTTTGCTGTTACCCGATGGTTCTTTCTCACCTTTTTGAGAATTGCTGTTGTGCTCTTGGAGTGATCTTAATAGGATGTCCCCTCAATAGGAAAGTAGTAAGGGTACGTCCAGACGGCGAATAAAATGTTCTCGTCGGATTCTACCATTAAAAACCACATCAGACAATGTAGTTTTCAATAAGTATTTCATATGGATTTTAGGTATATTTTGGCAGATTTACAGTAAGACACTGAGTCCCATTCATGTCTACGGGATTTTGGACGCGTATCTGCACATGGAATACGATGGACTTATGAACAGAGAAAATACACATTGTATGAACTATGTGTATTTTCTTTTGAGGTCAATCGGGATGATTTTGGTTTTAGATGAGTATTTCAAGTCAGAATTCGCATGGATTTCGGCTCAAAATACTCGTAGTGTGGATGGAGCCCTATATTTTCTCTATTTGTAGACAGCCTAACTGAGGACTGATATAAACTCAGCTCTTTAGGATTGCTGTTGCAGCCTGTATTTTTATCTCACATCTCTGGGGGTCATCTAAAAGTTGTTTGCCTCAAAACATGGTTCACAGTAATCAAGCTTTCTTGAGGAGACCAAATTTGTCAGTAACCAGGCTACGTGCGCCTTTAATTAATGGGTATAACACACATAAATCCAACTTCCATCTCATCCTTTAATTAAAACACCTTCTTCCAACATGCTCTTGGAGAATTCATTAACACAGAGGGTCACATACTTTTTCCTTCCTGCACTGTGGATGTTTACTCAACATGCTCAGTAAGGCCGTGTTCACACGGCTTATTCCCACGGGTTTTGGCGCCGTATTGAGCGCACAAATCCGCCGTGGATAAGGGGCGGGACGGGGGCGGGCCGGATGCGGCGGGCCCCCGCTCCCGCCCCCTAGACAATGCATTGTTTACGGCGCGTCCGCCCGTAAATAATGTGCAGTCACTTTTTTCCCCCCCTCGGGGGATCGCCGAGCGGGAGGAGCACGGATTCCACTGTTCTATGAGACAGTGGATTACCAAAATTGCTGCCGCGGATTGGCGCCGTACTGAAGCGCAAATCCGGCGCGCAGTACGGCGCCAAATCCGCGGCAGAATAAGCCTGTGAACGGGCCTAAAGGAGTTGTCTCATTACGACTTTCACCTGTCATTCCCTGGTAAGTTGAACTGAGGGCGTGCTTCTTGGTCTGTCTCTTCTCTCCCTCTCCCCCCTACCAACAGCACACAGGCAGCTACGTAACTTCGATACAGGGGGGGGGAGGGGGTGTGCTCTCAGAGTTCACCCTTGTTTTCCTGCCTAGGTCTGTTACAGGAGAGGGCTGATCTATGATGTAAGGGGTCTTTTGAAGCTGCTGTTATGCTAATAGAGCAGAGGGGATGCATGTGTTCCTATACCCCTGCTTTGCTTACAAGTCCCCACATCTCCAGCAACAACAAGGAAGTGTTTACTATAACTCAGGAGTCTCACAAATACAGAGAGCATAAAGTATTCACAACCTGGTCTGTATAGTATTAGTATAGTCACAGTTCCAAAGACATATCATGATTATGTAACAGACAGGTCACTGCTGTCACATCTAACTGTGAGAGAGCAGGAGAAGCAGGGACACACAGGTTAATCCAGCTGCATGGACACAGACCGCCAGAGTCCTCCCTCCCCCTCCTTCCACTCCAGAAGCATTCTGTGCGGGAGGGCTCTCCTGCTCCGACCTGTCTTCAAAACTGAGGAGTCATAAAACCTGACAGCCAGTAAGATAAGGATCAACAGTTTGGCTAAATATAAGATTTGAGAACTGATGTAGTAATACTAAAAGGGGTACTCAAAATCATAGACATTTGTAATGAACATATATTGCAAAGCTGCTTGTTTTTTAAAGATCTTTAAATTAAAACCCAATCATTGTAGCGAGACAACCCCTTTAAAGACACGGTCAGTAACTGGATGTGTGTTTTGTTAGACTGTGTTTGTCTATATTTGTGATGTAGATAATGATCAGACTACATTTTATTAGTAATCAATGCAGAAATCCAGATAATTTCAAAGGCTTTACTAACTTTTTCTTGCATGTGTAGTACATGGTAGAAAAAGATGCCTCGTACTCAGTGAAACAGCTGTTCATAGTCACCTTATAGATTAAATACACGAGACTGTTTTACAAGATTCACTTATATTTGAGATAAGTGAATTGATTTATCAAAACAGAGCTTAAAATTTGTAAAATTGATTTTCCCTGCGTCTATTAAAGGGGCTTTGGTACTTGGCAAAGTCCCTTGTGGAGGCCAGTTTGTAGCAAAATACATGCTGGCCTCAGTGAATGGGAAGAGGGCTGCGCTTGCGCCGCTCTCCCTCATTCATGTCTATGGGAGTTCCAGATATAGCCAAGCACATTGACTATATTTGGAACTGCCATAGAAGAGAATAGGGAGAACTGTGCAAGCAGAGCCTTAGCCCCTTTCTCTAAGGCCAGCTTGTTGTGGCAAAACCCCAGCTAAAACAGCAAAAATCTAGAAGTCTTTATTCAACACTGTATAAATAATGTAATACAAATGGGATTAATAATGAATCTGGTCTGGATATGGCACCTTAGATTGTAGTTGGTCAGATACTGTTGTGGGGGCTCCTTCCCTGACTGTAGATAGGTGAGATTATTGTTACTGAATCCAGACGCCTCCTAAAAGAAAAACATAGAATTCATATATGAGGTTATGTTCACGCGGCTTATTTTGGGACGCATTTCACCACGTATTGAGAGTGTACTGTGCTCTAATATGGGCAAAATGCGCCCCAATCATTACGGTAATCCACAGTTCTCATAGAGAACTATGGTTTACGCCTCCTCTCCCCGCTCGTGCAATACGCCGCGTGGGGAGATAATTGACATGTCATTTAATCACGGCGCTTACGCGCTGTGAGTAATGGCAGTCTATGGGCTGGCGGGCTGCTGCCCTCCCCCTCCCCCTCCCCACCTCCCGCGAGCTCCCGAACACTCGGTGTAATTGCAGGGCGTACGCAGTTAAGCCGTGTGAACATACCCTTAAAGTCTAAAATCTAACCCCTTACAGGCGCATGATATAACTGTAAGTCATGAGGTCGGTAAGGGAGTGTGGAGCAGACTCTCTAGCTGTGCTCACCCAATAGGTAACAGCTTTTAATTACGGTCGGAACATGCCACTAGTGGCTGGGGTAACAGAAGGTTAAATCCTGGCCATTTAATCCCTTAGTTGGTACAGAAAATCTTCGTCATCAAATGGGTTAAGAAACGGTGCTGCGCACAGTTCTGATTGCTGCTATGGGCAGTGTCAACAAGATCACGAGGAACTAATCGCTTGTCGTGGAAGCCGGGGACCTGATGAAAGCCACTACAGCTACTACCATGTAGGGTGTTATTTTCTCACTACAAAGATCATATCTCAAATGATGGGGACAGTAAAAATAAACACTTTTGCAATTGGTTTGCGTTACCTCAATCACTTAGTACAGGAGATCTAAGCTAATCTGTGCATCTATAGCTATTTCTGTAGCCTAAGTTTGGTCCACGCCCCTTTTCTGTCATTGGCTAACAGATATGTCACTCAGCCTGTTAGGACATGCCCCCTGAACTGGACATGCCCCCTGTGCTGTGATTGGCTGCCTGCACTCTGTGCTTACTCCCCTCTGAGCTGTTGAAAATGAAAGTGAAATGAGCTGCCTGTGATGACTGTGTCTGTATAGTAAAGGCTCTCTGAGCTCCTCTCTATGCTCATCACCCAGTGATGGCTCTATGTGAAGGATCTGGGCAATTACTGAGTCTCTAGCTGCTAAATTCACTGTCCCCCATATAACACAGCCTTATACACTCTGTATCCCTCTAAGTCCTGCCTGATAAGAGATGGGGGGCACCGTGCCTTTCTCACATTTGTTTCATTAGTTTAGACTGTATGTATAACTGTTTACACTAATACAGGTGGGCTGGTTACAAGGACCTTGTGGAGCCTGGGAAGAGGCTGACAGCTCTGCAGACATAAGAACCATAGCAGGAGGTCTGCAGAGCTGTGATATCCTCTCCCTCCCACTGCTCACACACAATGAAGATGTCACGGCTCTTCAGTGAGGGGAGACGCCTACTGGGAGGAGAGACATGCCTACTGGGAGGAGAGACACACCTACTGGGAGGAGAGGTTCGCCCCTGGATTTAAAGCTGTAATATATAGCAGGGGTCCCCAACTCCAGTCCTCAAGGCCCAGCAACAGGTCATGTTTTCTGGCTTTCCTTAGCAGTGCACAAGTGGTATAATTATGCTGCACAGGTGATATAATTATTGTCAGTGCATTTTGTGGGAGATCCTGAAAACATGACCTGTTGGTGGGTCTTGAGGACTGGAGTTGGGGAACACTGATATATAGAAACAACTCAAGTCTGTGAAATCGTGTGATGAGAAAACCCCTTTAAGGACCAAGCTGTTTGCATTTTGTTAATTGGCACATTACAAGAGCCATAACTTTTTTAATTTTCTGTCGACATGACCATAAGAGGACTTTTTTCAAGAACAGTTTTATTTTTTAATATCACCATTCTGGGGTACATATAACTTATTGATTAACTTTTATTGACTCTTTCAGGGAAGAGTAGGGGAAAAAAAACAGTAATTTTTTTTATTCACTTTTGAGCAACCTATAACATTTTAATTTTTCTGCCGTCAGATCTGTAAAGGGGCTTATTTTTTTGCAGGATGACTTTTAGTTCTCATCGGCACCATTTTTTCAAGAAAATTAGCAAAGAAAAGTGCAATTGTTTTTATGCTGTTCACCATGTGAGATAAATATTGTTATAATATTATAGTTTTGGTTGTTACAGATACAATTATGCATAGAATTTATTTATTTAATTTTTTTTCAATAAATAGGGATTTTGTTATGAAAATATGGTGATTTCTATTTTTTTATCTTACTTTAGATTTTTTTTATTTATGCCTTCAGATTTTATTTTTCAATTATTTTTATTTTTTTGTCCCACTAGAGGAATTAAAAAGGCTATCATTGGATTGCTCATATAATATACAGCATTACTTATGTAGAGCATTATATTATAATTGATACCTGTCAGTATAAAACTGCCAGCCGTCCTACTGTACCCTACCTTTGGCAAAGTCTAAAAAGTATACACAATAGACAGACCTGGGAGCATTCTATAGGTCCCTGGCACCCATATAAAGTCATCTGCTCCCTTGGAACAGATGGCTTTATAAGGGAACCCCCTTCTTCTAAAAATACTTAGATGCATTGGTCACTATTCACTGCAAGATCTAAGGGGAAAACAGCTCAGATCTGTGGTATGTCCACTCTTTTCCAATACAGGAGGGTCCCGGCTGTCATCAAACACCTGAGCCCCTGCTTCGTCCAGTACAAAGCACTGATGCCAGATAATTTTTGACCAGCCAACAAAAAACATATTGTGGTAAGGGTTATAAATGTTCTGCAATATATTATTATTGCAGAACAGTGTACAAGCGATTGCGCCCCTTAGAAGTTAAGTACCTGAGAGAAAATAAAAGTACAAGTTAAAAAAAGTTTAATTTTAAAACACCTCCTTTTTCGCAGATAAAATAATAATCTAAAATAACAGTGAACACTGTAGAAAAAGAAAAGTAGCACACTACAAAATTGTGGTTTTTCGGTCATTTTGCAACCCCCAAAATATTACAAATAAAATGATCAAAAAGTTGCATGGTACTAATAAAAAAAATAATTTGGCCCACTAAAAACGGGCCCTCACTCAGGTGCATAGATGAAAAAAAAAAGTATTATTCCCAGAAAATGGCGCTGCAGCACAAATTTTAAAAAAGGTAAAAGTTATTTTAAAAAACATAATGAAAACTATAAAAATTTGGTATCACCAGAATCAAATCAACCTACAGAATACATGTATTTATGCATGTTTTTTATACCAAACAGTGAATTGCGGAAAATGAAATCCCCACATAAATGGCACAATTTTTTTCAAGTTCCACCTAAAAAAGATTTTTCTTTTGGTCTACCAGTACATTTTATGGTATGGATACCATTAAAAAGTAATCACGTCCCACAAAAAAACAAGCCCTCATACGTCTATTAAGACAGAAAAATAAAAAACGTAAGGCTCCTGGCAGACGGGGAGGAAAAAGAATGAACACGACATAAACAAAAATTGCTGCAGTGTTAGGGGTTAAAAGCATAAGATACCTGCAAAATGCTCATTCACTCACCTTCTTACCAACATACAACCTTCCCAAAAGGTCATCTTTGTTCTTCTCTTTAGCATCGGACTGGAAGTCGTTGAATGGAGCCTGTGTTGTGATTGTTAACAAAAGTAGAAGAAATCTTAGTTAGAGAGAACAGCAGTGAATGAAGGATATAACCGAATGCAATGAAGGAATCTTACATCGGTACGAAGAACTTGATCGAGCTCTCTGGAGAAACCACTGTCTCTTTCGGAGTTCCTGGCTAAAGCTGGTAGTGGCTCTCTGCCCTGTTATGCAGGAGAAAGTAGACAATGTTTTTCTCAATTAAACTCATGTAGCGCTCAAGTTGGACATCTTCATTTAGCTACATCTCCTGGAGTATAGCTGCTCCCACACACTTCACAACTATAGATAACTTTGCTTCCACTAGGAGATGCAGTTTCATAGTTACATAGTTAGTACGGTTGAAAAAAGACTTATGTCCATCAAGTTCAACCAAGGCTGGGGAAACTGTGGGTGAAGGGAGGGGGATAGAGAATTTATAATCTGTGTTTCCCCCAATGATACAGACCAAGGAACCCATAAAGCAAGAACCAATCTGCCCTAAATGAATATTTAATTTCTGCTCTTAAAATTGTCATCAGACTGGATCTGGAATCTTATGCAACTATAATTCCGTATTTACTCGAGTATAAGCCGAGTTTTTCAGCACAAAAAAATGTGGGGAAAAATCTCCCCTCGGTTATTACTCGTGGCCCGTGCCCCGACGGGGACCCTTCAGCTTTTATGCGGACTCCTCGGGGAGGCATATAGCTGAATCCCAGTTTCAGCGCACAGTGTCCGGGCGCTGCGCTGGCCCGGGCATGTCCGCCGATCCCTTCACCTATATGCAACTCTTCCGGGGCGCCACAGGTGAAGGATACCACTGCGGGGCAAGACGCGAGCGCTCGGGCCCCGCAGTGGTCTACTGGGTCGGGGCCGCAGATGGGGATAGGTGTTCCGGCACAGGCAGCGTGTCCCATCATGCTGCGGTTGCGCGGCCTGTTGACGTCCCCGCCTGTGCCGGGAAGACAGGACAGCGGGCGGGAGGCCGGACAGCGAGGATCCAGGTAAGTGATTGTTTTTTTATTTTTTTAAAACTGCCTACAGCGGCCCTATACTGTCACTCCTTCCCCTTAAGTGCCTTTACTGCCCTATACCTGCCCCCCAGCCGGCCCTTTACCTGCCCTACAGCTGCCTATATCCCTGCCCAAGCCGGCCCTATACTGCCCTATACCTCCCTTCAGCTCCCTTTACCTGCCCTATTCCTGCCTTCAGCCTGCCCTTTACCTGCCTAAGCTGCTATACCTGCCTATACCTGCCTACAGCGGCCCTATCCCTGCCTACAGCTGCCTATACCTGCCTACAGCGGCCCTATACCAAACCTATAGCTGCCTATCCCCTGCCCTAACTTCCCTTTACAGCTGCCTATCCCTGCCTACAGCCGGCCTATATCCTAGCT
The DNA here is from genome assembly GCA_025379985.1 of Phyllomedusa bahiana. Taxonomy (NCBI): domain Eukaryota; kingdom Metazoa; phylum Chordata; class Amphibia; order Anura; family Hylidae; genus Phyllomedusa; species Phyllomedusa bahiana. The sequence continues at coordinate 8,253 of JAODAL010018379.1, forward strand.
GCCATCCCACAGCCGGCCTATAACCTGCCTACAGCTCCCTATTCCCTGCCTACAGCCGGCCCTTTACCTGCCTATACCTGCCTACAGCCTGCCCTATACCTGCCTACAGCCTGCCCTATACCTGCCTATGGGGCCTATACCTGCCCATTACCTGCCTTTGGGGCCTTTATACCTGCCTATTACCTGCCGTTATGGGGCCATATACCTACCTTTAATCTGCTTATAGGGGACATAAACTGCCTATTACATGCCTAGGGGGCCCCAATTACGTGCCTTTTGGGACTTTATACCTGCCTATACCTGCATAGGGCCATATATTGCCTATAATTTTCCTATGGGAGACATTAAACTGCCTAAAGTAATTTTATTGGTATCCATTTTTTATTTTTAAAAATTCACCAGTAGCCCCTGCGTTTTCCACCCTAGGCTTATACTCGAGTCAATAAGTTTTCCCGTTTTTTGGGGCAAAAGTAGGTGCCTCGGCTTATACTCGGGTCGGCTTATACTCGAGTATATACGGTAAGTATTAATATTTTTAAGTTTTAGGTAGATATCTAAGCCTTTCTTGAAACCCTCAACTGTACCTGCTGTGGCCAGCTCCTCAGGCAGCTATTCTACAGATTTATAGTTCTCAAGGTGAAGAAGGCTTTTCTCCTCTGGAAATTAAATCCCTTTTTCTCCAGAGGAAGGGAATGTCCTCTTGTCTTTTGAGGGAGTTTTACATGAAATAGCTTTTCCCCATACTTTTTGTACAAGCCACTTATATACTTATATAAATTAATCATGTCTCCCCAGAGCCGTGTTTCCTCAAGACTAAATAAGTTAAATTTTTTTTAACCTCACATCATAACTAAGATGTTCCATACCCCTTACTAGTTTGGTTGCTCGTCTTTGTACTCTCTCTATCTCCATGACATCCTTTCTTTAAACTGGAGCCCAAAACGGAACAGCATATTCCAAGTGAGGTCGCACCAATGCTTTATATGGTAACATTACATCCTTGTCCCGCGAGTCCATGCCTCTTTTAATACACGCCAATATCTTACTTGCCCTAGAGGCAGCTGATTGACACTGCATGCTGTTCTGTAATCTACCGTATGATCTACAAGAACGCCCAGATCTTTCTCAAGCAATTCTTCCAGTTTTTCACTCCCAAGGAAATATAAAGCCTGCAGAGCATTCATACCTAGATGCAGAACTTTACATTTCATTATTACTGCTCTAAATTGTATTTTTTGCTACAATGGAGGTACAAAAGGCATGCTCAACTTAGAGGCAGACTATTTGACTACTATAGGGCCCCTGGAGTAAGGTTTTCAAGTTGTGTACCAATACCTTCTCCTGAGGAAAATTATTGTCATCAAAATAAGTAGCGAAGAATTCTACAAAGTGTCTTGGAAAAAGCTTGGAGCTGAAAACAAATATAGCGCTATTTTATACTTCCTTTTTTCAGTAAGCATCACTGGGATGCACAGTGCAGTGGTTACCTGCAAGAAGAAAGCTGGCAGAAAATCTGTCTTGGTCATGCTGTGTCCCATCAAGCGGTGGTACCCCTTCTATGATGACATACAAACACATATGAACATCAATCAGTATGGTGGCTAACATGTTCCTTAGGAGACAACAAGGTAGCTAGTTTATAGTCACATGAGGTTTGCTATTCTGTTGAAAGGAAACCAGTTCCATAAGTAAACACTTAACCAGTCTTAAGTTTTGGACATTGACAGTAGACTATAAAGTACATCATACATACTATATACCATTTCTTATATTTATTCATTTAAATAAATGTATGAATTATTTAATTTAAATAGTAAATTACTGCACCACTGCCATTTATTAACTGCATTGGTCTATCCCAGTGTTAAGAGTTTTACCGACCTGACACGGGGTCAGGGCTATGGGGAGTCCGGAATATCCTATGCCATTTATCCTTTCTCATTCAGTATTTAGTATTATTCATTATCCTTTACCAACTTTTATTATATCATAGTATCGTTTGATGTTGTAAAACATCATAGCATACTAGTAGGCAGATTAACTTTTAGGGGTAATGGTTATTTACGGCTCAAATATGGTTAGCCAGATGACTGCAACATTGGTTGGGGTGGGATGGGGGGTTCACAGTTATTAGTTGTTGTTGTTTAAATGATAAAAATTGACATTGTATTGTAATTGTCTCTTTCAAAAATATTATGTAAGCAATTTTTCATTTACGGATGTAAAAAAAATAAAAAAAAATAAAAAAAAAAAAAATTGTTGATGAAAAAAAAAAAAGAGTTTTACCGGTAAACGGTCCTGTGAGTAAGGATCATGGGTTATGGGTTCCAAATTTGATCCTTCCGTGAATCCAGAGTTTTCCATTTCTCCAATTATTGCTGCTTTGAATCCGCCTGTACAGAAAGAAGTTGATAAAGTAAACCAACAACCTGTAATCTGTCGCCAGTTTGTTATGGTGGACAATTTAAATATGGTGGTTATCTGACTATAAATGTTATGGGGTATATAGAGAAATGGGTCCTATACACTGACAAACAAAATGGTAACAATGTTTTGAACTTTTGACTTTCAGGCTCCATATCTCAAAATATCAGAGTCAACAAGTCGGCTCATCACAAGGTCATCATCAGTTCTGGCAGGACAAACACAGCAGTGGAGGTGGCTCATATTTTTCGTAATAGTGAGATCACAGACGTCCATGCAAGCATCATGTGATACATATTACACAAGTCTGAAGTGGTGGCCCGAAAAAAGGTGAAGAAGCTTCGACTTTAATATTGTCGTAAGAAGCTCCGGCTCGAGCTTGCAAAAAAGTACAAAAAGTGGAAGATTGGAAACAGTGACTTGGAGTGAGGAGATGAAAGTCAATAGACCGGGCCTTGATGGGGGCAAATGGGTCTGAAAGAATCAAGGGAAAAGGGGGCTAATGGATCGAGAAATTCAAGCAACTGTCAAGTTCGGTGCAGGAAGCCTGAGGATATGGGGATGTTTCACAGTCAAAGGCATTGAATATTTAACCAGAATCGATGGTGACCTCAATGCTGAGCTATATGCGAGTGTTCTGCAAGATGAGTTACATCATACACTCGAGTACTATGGGTATTAAAAGGATGACACTGTTCAAACAGGACAACAACCCGAAGAATTCGTCAAGATTGGCAAAGAAATGGTTCAATGACAATGAAGTAGAGTATCTATATTGGCCTCCACAGTCCCCAGACCTCAACCCAATCAAACACTTGTGGGTAGAGTTGAAGAAAAAGCTGTATTCGTACCCGAGTCCAGTATGTACCAAGATTGGGAACTTGTAAAAAAAGACCAGAGATCAAATTTTGGTCGAGACATGCTTGAATCTGATCCAGAGCCCAGAAGGATTCAGGCAGTGCTGAAAGCCAAAAAGTGGATTTCCCAAATCTTTACAAAATAATAAAAATTAATATTTTGATCTTTAGGCATATAACAGTAACAATGTAGTTACAGGAAAGAATCTGCAGAACTAAGCAGATGCTAAATGGTTTCAAGTCAAATTTATGTATGAGATAATCAAGATGATTGTCTGTAAAATGATGGTAGTCTCATGTTCATTGCTGTAGGGGATGGTGAGATTTGGAGGCTGAAAGTCAAACATTCAAAACATTGTTACCCTTTTGCTTGTCAGTACATTTTTTCCTTTTTTGATTAGAGGTGTGAACTATGGGGCTTTATTTACCCACAGGCATAAAAACATTATGAGCACAATCCTCCCCATTGTTCACACGCCTAATAACATGGCCGCTATCAATGAGATAAACGGTTGCAGCTCTCTTAGTAAATGATTTGTGAACTTGCGGTATCAAAAGAAAAAGGACAAGAGAATACCAATTAGTTTTTCTGTATTATTCTGAAATATCTACTCTGCCTTACCTGGGTGATGAGCTGCCTTTGGGCTAAACCTGGTTTTGTATTCTGTGGACATGAACGATGGACCCTGTGGCAATAAGATAAACTCAGTATTTGGACAAAACAGAATTAGGCATTTAGGATACTGTAGGTAATCTCTGTGGGGTACAACCTCTAGGACCCTCACTAATTAACAGAACAAAGAGATTGTATCTCACTGCATTACCTGAAACATTACCATGTATAACAGGGTGTCTCATATTGGGTTATATGATAGTGGAGAGAAGCTGAGCTCAGGGATATATAGGGTTATATGATAGAGGGAGAGGAGCTGAGTACTGTGATATATAGGGTTATATGATAGAGGAGCTGAGCTCTGTGATATATAGGGCTATATGATAGAGGAGAGAAGCTGAGCTCTGTGATATATAGGGTTATATGATAGAGAAGAGAAGCTGAGCTCTGTGATATATAGGGTTTTATGATAGAGGAGAGAAGCTGAGCTCTGTGATATATAGGGTTATATGATAGAGGAGAGAAGCTGAGCTCTGTGATATATAGGATTATATGATAGAGAAGAGAAGCTGAGCTCTGTGATATATAGGGTTATATGATAGAGGAGAGAAGCTGAGCTCTGATATATAGGGTTATATGATAAAGGAGAGAGGCGGAGCTCTGTGATATATAGGGTTATATGATGGAGGAGAGGAGCTGAGCTCTGTGATATAAGATATATGAAGAGAAGAGACTGGCTCTGTGATATATAGGATTATATGATGGGAGAGAAGCTGAGCTCTGTGATATATAGGATTATATGATAGAGTAGCTGAGCTCTGTGATATATAGGGTTATATGATAGAGAAGAGAAGCTGAGCTCTGTGATATATAGGGTTATATGATACAGAAGAGAAGCTGAGCTCTGTGATATATAGGATTATATGATAGAGGAGGGAGCTGAGCTCTGTGATATATAGGGTTATGTGATAAAGGAGAGAAGCTGAGCTCTGTGATATATAGGATTATATGATAGATGAGAGGAGCTGAGCTCTGTGATATATAGGGTTATATGATAGAGGAGAGGAGCTGGGATCTGTGATATATAGGGTTATATGATCGAGGAGAGAAGCTGAGCTCTGTGATATATAGGATTATATGAAAGAGAGGGGAAAGCTGAGCTCTGTGATATATAGGGTTATTATGATAGAGGGAGAGGAAGCTGAGTCTGTGATATATAGGGTTATATGAAGAGGGAGATGAGCTGAACTCTGTGATATATAGGGTTATATGATAGAGGAAAGGAGCTGAGCTCTGTGATATATAGGGTTATATGATAGAGGTGAGAAGCTGAGCTCTGTGATATATAGTGATATATTATAGAGGGAGAGGAGCTGGGATCTGTGATATATAGGGTTATATGATAGAGGAGAGAAGCTGAGCTCTGTGATATATAGGGTTATATAATAGAGGGAGAGGAGCTGGGATCTGTGATATATAGGGTTATATGATCGAGGAAGAAAAGCTGAGCTCTGTGATATATAGGGTTATGTGATAGAGGGAGAGGAGCTGAGCTCTGTGATATATAGGGTTATATGATAGAGGAGAGGGCTGAGCTCTGTGATATATAGGGTTATATGATAGAGGGAGAAGAGCTGAGCTCTGTGATATATAGGGCTATATGATAGAGGAGAGGAGCTGAGCTCTGTGATATAGAAAGATTCATGATGACCTATGACTTTGACTCACATGGTAAAAGTTTTCCACGTCAGGGGATCCCTTTCCTTGTGGAGCAAAAAGCAGTGGTCGATGTTGTGGTACGATACCAGGCATGACTTCAGAACCATGAGCCCGAGTGTCAAAATGAACTGACTTAACCTGTCAAAATGGAGACATGAACCATGTGGAGAAGCCCTTAACTGCATACAAATACTAGCATTACATGTCTGGTAAATATATTCTGCCACTTCTCATGACTCACAGCTCTAGATTTGGGGTTGTTAACCTTGCTGCTCCAAATGTATCCACTTTGGGGGGAGTACAGTGTATGGGGTAACGGCTCCGCACCCGTCACGTGTTGATGAGGGGTGAAGTCTCGGTTTGTGATTGAGGTGTAATTGTTCTGTAGGATCAGGCTGATGTCAAGGAAGAGAAACAAAAGGATTCATTACAGTGAAATATAGTTTCAATGGCAAAAATAATCATTGACTTATAAATAATAAATGAAGAGTTCACCCCATGCGTGGGTTATCCATCCGGTCAAGGTTGGGCGAGTAGTACACAGCTGGTCGAAAGTTGGACTGGTACCCCGTACTGCGATGAGAATGAGTGCCAGAGTGAAAGACCCTGGCTGCAGGAAAGTCCGGACGACCTGCATGACAACATTGAGGACCATAAAAATGTAACCAATATACATATATATATATTTTTTTTTTTTGCAGTAGCGCAATCTGTATGGACATGGGTGTAACTATCAGGGTAGCAGGTATAGGTTCTAAGGCAAAGGAGTCAAACTTATTTTAAATAAGGACAACATCAGCATCATGGCTGCCCTCAAAAGACCAGGGTGCCCCACATGGTCAGTAAAAGGCCAAAATGTCCTGTAAGGTTGTATAATAACCAGCCTGCTTCGCCCCTTTAGCGCGGAGTCCATTCCTTGTAGGGTGGCTTTGATGCCTGGATAGGTGTTTCAGAACTGCACCACCACCTGTGTTAGACTGAGCAGAGCAGTGTGGAGGTGCATGTCTGAGCTCCAAATCCAAGATAGTGCCACTGCCTCTTGTTCTGGTTCCATCCCCTCTGCTATGCACTGGCTGCATCCTGAGGGGAAAGTATATAGCCGGTCCTTCTATGTCCAGACCTTGTCCAACCCTGCTCTTTGGGCAACATGTATGAACTGGGCTGTGCCAGAAGTCTGCCGTCTTTTTGCTCTATTTGGAACCAGGCGCACTCCAAGATCAGGCGCATTACAGAGCACCCGCGGAACTTTGTAATGCGTCTGAGATCGGGGGGCATGCGCAACCGTATGATTATACACATTTATAGCTTTAGTGCGGCAAATCCAGGCGCATTACTGCTAGAACAGGTAGAGCACTTTAAAAGTGGTTTACCTGAGCCTGAATTGTTGTATTTTGCACTAGAATGTGCCTGATTTATGACCCACAATATACCAGGTTCATAGATTCAGGCGCATTCTACACTACTATTGTGCGCATTAAAATTGGTGTTTGGGCGCCAAAAATCATACACGTCACCCCTTGTGTCTAAGCTCTCATAGGCCACGTAAAATGACATGGTGGGCTGGATTCGGCTCATGGGCCTTGAGTTTAAAACATGTAATCTAAGGCCCCGTTCACAGCTTTTGCGACGGATTGGGCCGTATCCGCGCCGGATTTGCGCTTCAATACGGCGCCATCCGTCGAGTCATTCGGTATCATGCTCTCATGAGAACAGTGGATCCATGCTCCTCCGCTCGGAAATCCGCGCGGGGAGAAAGTGACATGCACATATTTCGGCGCGGACGCGCCGTAAACTGCAGTGTTATGGGGCGAGGGCCCCGCGCGCTCCGGCCCCCCCGTCCCCTATTCACGGGGATTTGTGCGCTCAATTAGGCGCAAAACGCCTGAATATGCCGTGTGAACACGGCCTAGGGGACGCATCTTCACTTGGAGGTAATTCAGTGAGTATGTTGGAAAGGAGAGTCAAAAACATAAGGCAAATTAACATTAAAAGAAAAAGACAAAGAAGATTTTTAATGCCCTTAAGGGGACATGTATGAAAACTGACTTGGTCTAAGACTTTCTTTGTTGCCCATAGCAACCAATCAGAGAGCCCCTTACATTTTTTCAGAGCACGATATGAAATGAAAGGGGAGCTCTGATTGGTTGCTATGGGGAACAAGGAAAGTCTTAGACCAAGACAGTTTTCATACATGTGGCCCTTAGTGCATTGCTTAAGTTGGTCATGGGATGTGAGGCCCACTTTGTTATGGAACATGTGCTTACCTCTTCTGTCCTTGTATCTAAGGCTACTTCTATTTAGGGGCTTAGCTATAGGGACTGCAGATGTAGTAGATACCCTTGGGCGCTGGTGCTTCATAAAAAGACAACAGTATTGGGTGTTTTATTGTTTTTCATATAAAAAAAGCTTTAGTTTTGCTTTAATTTTGTCATATTTTGTAAATGCATTTTTTTGCAATTTTTAAGTTTTTGGAGGAAAAATATCAGAAAACACGCTACACCTAGAGCAAGCTGCCTTCTGATAAAATGCTACATTTATGTAGTTATCATTATGTTTTACTACTTAAAAAAGTCTTTTATAAAAAAAATGCCTTCACATCTCTATTTTCTGAGGCCAATAACTTTTGTGAGGTCTAGTTGTTATTGGCACCAATTTGGAGTCTATGGGACTTTTTGATCCATTTTTATTCAATTTTTTTGGGAAGGCAGTATAACAAAAAAATGCCATTCTGGTATTGTTTTTTTTTTTTACATTCTGGATAAATAACATGATAATGTGTTAGATCGAACTTTAAGGCCTCGTTCACACGGCTTATTTTGCCGCGGATTGGCGCCGTACTCCGTGCCGGATTTGCGCTGCAGTACGGCGCCAATCCGTCGAAGTCATTACGGTAATCCACTGCTCTCATAGAGAACAGTGGATTCCGTCGCTCCTCCCGCTCGGCGAATCCGCCAGCGGGGGGAGAAAGTGACTTGCACTTTTTTTCCGCCGCGTCCGCGTCGAAAACAATGCAGTGTCTATGGGGCCGGGAGCGGCGCCCCCGCCGCGCTCCGGCCCCGCCCCCGTCCCGCCCCTTATTCACGGCGGATTTGTGAGTGCACAAATCCGTCGGGATTAAGCCGTGTGAACACGGCCTAAGGGACATGGGGATACCAACTTTATTTCTTTTTCTCATATTTTTTTTATGTAATTAAAAAAGGAAAAAAAGGCCTAGGGCCTTGAACATGTGATCACTTGTGCTATATACTGAAGTACTGCCAAATGTATGCATTCCATTCATCTCCTATTACACTAGTCATAAGGCCCCCCCTGCTGCCACGGCTACCTAATGGCACCCCGCATCACCAAGAGTGCCTATTGGTACCAGAACAGACTGCGGCCCTACATTAAAATCATTTAGGTCAACGTCTCACCCAAGAACCCCGGGAACTAGCACTGACATATTCCACGGCGATGTACAGATTTTTGTTGCTCACTAGAGTCTTTGTCCCTGTTGGAGCTCACAATCTACATTTCAGATCAGTCAGTCCCTTTTTAAAGGGAATATGTCATCAAAAATGACTTATTGTTTAACTCACATTTTTATGTTCAACACATTTTTTAAGAATTTTTTGGTTATATTTTCTTTAATTTTCCATAACACTCAATATTTTGTAATAATTCTTAAGTCCTGCAGTTTTCACTTTGGCCACTAAGCCTCATAATAGTCTGACACTTCCTGTTCTGTGGAGAGAGATTCTCAGTTGTCTGCTCATTATCAGCACAAAAAGGGTCAAACTGAAAGGAGACACCAGTGTGAATAGATAACACAGGATCCACTATTCACAATAGGAGATAGTCACAGTTCACCCTTTCACCTCCCTGCACAGTGACTTCTTCCCAGGTCATAGAGCATGACTAGAAAACTCTTCTATAGAAGTGAATGGGACTGAGTCAGTCTTAAGTCTCCTATGTGCATGAAGCTACTGTAAAGCATCTCTCTGACTGCTGTTAAAGCAGTGCAAACAAGGCCTAGTGGCCAAAGTGAAAACTGCAAGACTTAAGAATATTTAAAAATATTTAAAGTGATATGGAAAAAAAAAACAACAACCAAAAATTCCTAAAAAATGTGTTTAACATAAAAATGGGACTTAAAACAATAACTCATTTTTTGATGACACATTCCCTTTAAAGTGTAAGAAGAAATTGGAGAACCTGGATGAAACCTACACAATCATTGGAAGAACTCTGAAACTCCATGTAGATTTTGCCTTTGGTCAGATTTAAACCGAAGAGCCCAACGCTGCAAGGCAACAGTGCTAACCACTGAGCTATCACTTTCCCCATAAAGTCAAACTGATAGACAACCTGGGACAGCCAAAGAGCATGTGCAGTACATACTGTATACACACACATACAATGGTATACTGGATAGACAGCTAATTAGAAATCATAAAAATATTAAAATGTAAGATAATGTAGACATATAAAGAAATAATAAAGCGATTTTGCATCTTCATCATTCAATCTCAGCTGTAATTGTGTATTTTCTCCCACTGTTCACTCACCATATGAGGTGTTATAATTAGTGCAATAGAAGTTAAGAGGGTCACAACTTCCTCCTGAACTCCCTCGAATCCCTGGAGCCATTGTTACCACAGCGTCAGCGACAGGACGATGAGAAAATACTGAAAGGATTCATGGACACAGGATGCCTGCACACAGTATAACCCGGCTACAGTGACTATGGCAACTCAAACATTGTGAGGTGAGCAGTGTAGAATTCCATTCACAAGAGAGCAAGCTCCACCTGACATTCTGTGAAGAGTTACAGAGATAGGTCTCAAGTTTAAGGTCTCCAATAAGCTTTTTACTGAATTTTTTTTTTTTGCTTGTAAAAACTAAGAGGAAATTCAGGCATTTTTTTTTTTTTTTAAATTTCCTTAATTTGTTATATTGTTGCATTGCTGTACTCACAATCACCATCATTTTACAAGGTACTGCGGCACAGTCCTATTGAAATAAATGGGACTGTGCTAGAACACCTTATATGGCTGCTACTAAATGTATAGTGATTACATATATGAGCACATGTAAATATTGAAGAGGCCACCAAACCCCAGACTATAGTGATGCATAAATATCCTCTTTTAAGGATATGTTCACACGCCGTATTTGTGGGGCGTAATTGTGCTACAATACGTCCAAATTACGCCCTGCAAATACAGACATTCATAGTTTATACGCGGGGGAAAGTGAAAGTCAATGGGAGCCGGTGGTCAGCGCCTTAGAAGTAAGCGATGGCCGGTGCGTACTTCTAAAACACCAGGCGTATTGCGGTGCGTACAGTATGCGCCGCAATATGCCGTGTGAACATACCCTAATTGCTTTCATTGGGCAAATATATAGCATAAAAAACTAAATGAATTTGGAATCTCTGTAATCTTATTGACCCATGGAGTTAGGTTTCCACTTATACCCCTCAGTTAATGCTGTAAAACAGGATTGTGGTACTATGTTCATCCTGCCTTTTTAAGAAATGGATTAAAAAGTGATCAGAGGTCAAATGTACCCAAAAATGGTATCAATCAAAACATCCCACAAAAAACAGGCCAGAAAAATTAAAAAGTTATGGTTTTCCGAATAGGGTGACATAAAAACATACTAAAAAAAACCCCATTTCTATTGTGTCAAAATAGTAAAACATAAAAACAAAAAAAAAATTGGTATTGTTTTAATTGTATTAATGTAGTAAAGTTATCATGTCATTTATACTGCATGGCAAATATTGTAAAAAATTAAAAAAACATTGCAATTGCCGTTTTTTTTTTTCATTTTTACTGCCCAATGCTATCCCACCATAAAATATCTGTGGACTCAAAATCCACACTCCAAGACTAGATTAATTCTTTCAGGGGTGTATTTTTAAAAATTTGGTGGTTTTTAGAAAGTTTCTCGTGCATTGATATTTCTGGCTTTGCAACTGTGACATGGGGCTCACCAACTATTCTAGGAAAATCTGTACTCCAACAGCCAAATAGCGCTCCTTCCCTTCTAAGCCCTGTCCTGTGTCCGGGATTTGCTAGTGAATATGAAATATTTTGAACTAAAAGTATGTTATTGGAAAATAAAAAAGTAATTTTCATTTTCATGAACCAATGCTAAAAGAAAGAAATTGTGATATACCTGTGAGGTCAATTTACTTACTACACCACTGTATCTCTTTAGGGTATAGTTTTCAAAATTAGGTATTTTTAGGGGTGTGAAAATCTGCAAAAAAAAATAAAATTTTGAAATTTCATCTCCACTTTTCTTTCCTTCCTGTAAAATACTCTAAAAGAGTTAACATACTTTCTAAATGCTATTTTGAATACCTGGAGAGGTGCAGTCTTTTAGATAAGGTGATTTAAGGAGGCGTCTAACATGCATGCCCCTTAGAGATACGTCATAACCAGTCGTCCCCCAAAAAATTTATGATTGTCAATGCACAGAGTATTGTTCTACAGAGGAGGGTTGGAGGAGGGTTTAAAAGGAATTATTGTACTGTATGTCATTTTGAATACTGCTAATAAAAATATATAATAAAAAAAATTTGTTAAAGATAATGTGTTGCAAATTTGCTTAAAAATATAAAAAAATTGTTACTGAATTTATAAACATCCTCAATGTCCTAAAAAATAAAAGGGCATTTTAAAAATTATGCCAAAGTAAAGTAAACATATGGTAAATGTTCACAATACAGACTTTTTTCGACATTTTGTTTTTCCACAAATAAACACGGATTGAATTGATCAAAAATTTTAACTCACTTAGGGCCACATGTTTGAAAACTGTCTTGTTCTAAAAAGCTCTTTGTTGCCCATAGCAACCACTCAGAGCTTACCTCTCATTTTTCCAGAGCACTATATGAAATGAAAAGGGGCGCTCTGATTGGTTGCTATGGGCAACAAGGTGAATGTTAGACCAAGACAGTTTTCTTACTTGTGGCCCGTAGAGTGCAGTGTGTCATGAAAAAAAATCTCAAAATCACATGTATAGGTAAAAGAGTTAAAAAGTTATTCCTACATAAAGCGACATGTCAGATTTTGAGAAAATGGGGCTGTGGCTGATAGGCCAAAACTGGCTGCAGTGAGAGATTAAATGGGGTTCCCTTAAAGGAGTTGTCTCACTACATTTACCTCAGTCCTGTTTTCTCAGTTTCATTTTTGAATTCAGGGGCGTGTTTACCAGCTTTACTGGCTTCTACTGCAGTGAGGACAGCAGGTCTGTAGCTATAGCAACCAGCGCTGGCAGCCTATAAGGAGAGATCTAACAGGTCTGTAGCTATAGCGACCTCAGGAGCTGATGCAGCACATATAAGAGGGGATGTCTAGAAATAGGTAGGAGACTGTTAATGGACACATATTGCAAAGTGACTTGTTCTTGCAAGATAGTTAACATAGAAAGCAATCCTTGTAGTGAGACAACCCCTTTAAGTCCCACCAGCAGTTTGGGGAACGCACCTAGACAAAACTTCCATGCAAGGCACCTGAAGTTCACAGGAGAGGCTCATGTCATTGAGGCAACTTGAAACAATTCAGTTAGCCCTCTTCCATTCTACACCTCTAACGACAATATCATGACAGCTGTCCATCACATAGACATAGAGCCACGCGATCACAGCTTCTTCTCAAAGAAGTGATAATGATTGTGATATAAGCAGGAAAAGAACCTAACCCTTTTTGCAGCAGGCAACATATGTGGGTCTCTCTATACAGTTGCTGACCACCTGAGCATGAGCAAGGTAATGCCTAGGGAGTAAAAATACATAGTTGTCCAGCGAAATGATGAATATAAAAGCATCATTTATTTGAGGCAACATGTAAAAAACCACTTGCACAAGAGCATAAAATCTTACGCGTTTCAGGCCATAAACAATCTTGACCCTTAGTCTAACACCCACTAAGGGCCGAGATTGATTATGGCCTGAAACGCGTAAGATTTTATGCTCTTGTGCAAGTGGTTTTTTACTTGTTGCCTCAAATAAATGATGCTTTTATATTCATAATTTCGCTGGACAACTACGTATTTTTGCTCTGGAGTTGCGCCGTGGTCCCGGTGGTCCATGTGATCTTCTGTGGATGGGTGAGCTGGCTTAAGTTTGTTTGCTAAATGCCTAGGGAGTGGTCTCTGAATCCTGAAATATTCTCCAAGATCACCCAGATGTGGAGAGTGCCAGAAGTGGATCTTACGGCCACAAGGTTCAATGCCAAGCTGTATAAACTAATATCCCTGTATAGGGAAGACAGTCCCTTGACCATTGACACATCACCCATACAATGGAGGTTCAGGCTGAAGTATACCTTCCCTCCACGGTCTATGATACCAAGGGTAGTCATGAAATTTTGGCAACATCTGACCAAACAACCAACCAACCAAGTAACCAACACACCATTCTGGCTGAATAGGTCTAGTTTCTCCAAAGTCTTACAGACGAGTCCATGCCTATACTGAAAGCTTCTCCCCGGGTATAACCTGGTGTCATTAGTCACAAACTGCAGGGACTTGGAGATTCAACCTGAGAGTCTGGAAGTTGACCACCACCTAGGCTTTCAGATCCAGTCCTGAAGACACTCCCATGGTCCATAGTAGTATTTACGGTAAAACATATGCCTAAATCCGTAGAAATTTTCAAGGCCTGCTGTGTGGAGAAGAACGTCCTAAAATCCTGGACTTCCTGGAAGGTCTGGGTAAGGACTAGAACGGTCTATTCTGAGGATACATATTGTGGCTTTGTGTACATGAACTGGTTATTTTCAGAGGATCCCCTAGTGTCAAGGTTCCTTAAAGGGGTTCTCTCACTACAAAGTTTAGCTTTCAACATAAAGGGATTGTTAAATGAAGACTTTTTCTAAATACATTTGTCAATAGATTTTACATTAGTCATAAAAGTGTTTTTATGTGCTCTGAAGTGCATACCAGACGGACATCTGTTATCTGATTAGCTGAGAGCAGGAACGTCTGTTATCGGAGTACCTGAGTTATCTGATGTCACCCCACTGAGGACTAAGATCAAAGAAAACTAATTATTTCTACATAAGCTTCACTAAACAAAAGGTACATGTGCTGTGAGGACTGAAAAGTATGGCTTAAACTCTACCTTTGTTAAAGATAACGATTTCCTGCAATGTTAGAGTAAGGGCTCATTAGAAGTTGAATATGCTAATCACTGCTGTAGAACCACCCACAGCCTGAGAAGACAGAGTAAGTGCAAAACTGCTAAACTCAGTGTAACAGTGCGATGAGAAACCACTTTAATGGCTCTGAAAGATTGTGACCCACTACCACTGTGATCTGTCTATTGTACTGAATGTAAATTGTACTGGAGTGAATTAACCTCCATTTGTGTCCTTGGTAAGTGTAGATCTGACTAGACTGATCCTTATCTATGGATCCATTGTTAAACAAGACAATATTCTTGTTGGCCATCACTTCTGCCAAAGTGTCAAAGAGCTACAAGCCTTCTTCTTGTTTCAGCTCACATCTTGCTTCTGCCAAATCAGGTAAGACACCCCCCTCCTTTACATCCAGGTCCCTTAATTAGATGACATAAACCAGGTAATGTCCCTACCCGTTTCTACCCTGAGCCCTCCTCGAGGGTAGAGTCAAGGTCGCTTTACCTTTACATTTCAGATGTTTTAAGCCTTTAACTAGGCAGTTTAGGAAGACAAAGACTATCCTAGTCCTATTCTAAAAGGAAGAATAGAAACCTGAAGGCCTTCAAACCCACAATGAGTAGTGAATTAGTGAAGTCATGAGCCAAGCATTTTTTTTCCAGGTACGGTATCCTCCTAGCTTTTCTCAAGTCCATTCTACTTGTGCAGCATCTATAACTTGGGCTGGAAGAAGTTTTAATTTCTGATTCAAATTTTGAGTGTGGCTCATGGAGCTCACACTTGGACCTATAGATGTAGGAAGGGGCACCCTTTGGGCTACATGTTTAAAGCTAATCAATGAGATGGGAATACCCCTTTAAGTAAAAGGGCCCACCTATGACAAACTGATCACATGGTGTACAACTGCTGAGACCCCCATAATCTCTGGAAAACCTGCAGTGCAACAACAGGGACATGATGCATTTCACAATGTCCATAGAAATGAGTGGGCTTACTGTGTAATTTATGAACATGCTGGACCCTCCAGATGCTCCATGGGTTTCATGAGCAGACAAACCTTAAATTATAATTTACAATATGTGCAATTGTGTTTCAATGTTATCATTTATTTTATTTAAAACAGTAATATAAGTTGCATTATTCACACAACACTTTCTTTATTAAGATTATTCTTAATATTGGATACTTTTATCTTCTTTAATGTCCTTCTGTACAGGATCAGGGTACAAGATCCACCATCAGCGTGCGAATCCTTCCAGAGGGTTACTGTGCCTCTTGAAACAAATATTCCAGGTCTGGCTGCCTTAGGCGTTGTTCCATATCTCGGTTCTTAGCAAATTCCTTTAGCAAATCCATAATTTCATTGTTGAACTCCTCCGGTGGTTCTTGTGCTCCTGTAAAAATAACGTACAGCATATATCATCCATATGATACAACCCCTACAAGCCCATGCGCAATAGTGAGAGTTTATAAAATGCTTACAGTTTTCCATAGAGACGCTGATAGTATTATGGAGCTACACTGGAGATGAGGAGAAAGCTTAGAGCCATGTTTATAGCTCACAGGAAAGAGCTGCTTATCATTGGATTTCAGTACTATCTCTCCCTTATGGCTGCTGTAATAAGTGTGGGAGATATGATGAATATCAGGGATATATTCTTTGTTTGCGGCTACAGATCTTTTGCTGAAGAGAACAAAGAGAACCCGTCCACCTTTTACAACCAACAGATAAATATCCAGGACAGACAACCTAACTTCTTTTCCAGAGATGAAGCGTTCATTTGGATTTCAGTCCCAGAGACAGCAATTATTACAGCTCTTTCCTATGAATGTACCTCATACCTTGATGTTCATACCTCCATCTATCTATCCATCCAATTATACACTCACCGGCCACTTTATTAGGTACACCTGTCCAACTGCTCGTTAACACTTAATTTCTAATCAGCCAATCACATGGCGGCAACTTAGTGCATTTAGGCATGTAGACATGGTCAAGACAATCTCCTGCAGTTCAAACGAGCATCAGTATGGTGAAGAACGGTGATTTGAGGGCATTTGAACGTGTCATGGTTGTTGGGTCCAGAAGGGCTGGTCTGAGTATTTCAGACACTGCTGATCTCCTTGGATTTTCACTCACAACCATCTCTAGTGTTTACAGAGAATGGTAAGAAAAAGAAAAAACATCCAGTGAGCGGCAGTCCTGTGGCGCGAAATGCCTTGTTGATGCCAGAGGTCAAAGGAGAATGGCCAGACTGGTTCGAGCTGATAGAAAGGAAACAGAGACACAAATAGACAACCCGTTACAACCAAGGTAGGCAGAAGAAGCATCTCTGAACGCACAGTACGGCGAACTTTGAGGCAGATGAGCTACAGCAGCAGAAGACCACACCGGGTGCCACTCCTTTCAGCTAAGAACAGGAAACTGAGGCTCCAATTTGCCCAAGCTCATTTAAATTGGACAGTAGAAGATTGGAAAAACGTTGCCTGGTCTGATGAGTCTCGATTTCTGCTGCGACATTCGGATGGTAGGGTCAGAATTTGGCGTCAACAACATGAAAGCATGGATCCATCCTGCCTTGTACCAACGGTTCAGGCTGGTGGTGGTGGTGTCATGGTGTGGGGAATATTTTCTTGGCACTCTTTGGGCCTCTTGGTACCAATTGAGCATCGTTGCAACACCTTGTGGAATCTCAGCCACGAAAAATTGAGGCAGTTCTGAAGGCAAAAGGGGGTCCAACCCGTTACTAGCATGGTGTACCTAATAAAGTGGCTGGTGAGTGTACATCCCACTTTTTTTTTTTTGGAAGCCCTAAGAACGTGCAACTAACACCAAAAATGCACAAAAAAAAGTGCAACACAAGTGCCACACAAAAACAGTGCATTCAGGATACGGTCTATCGCAGACCCATACTTAAAAGTAATGGGCCCCCCATATACCTAGAACGGAAAATGTATCCCTGCCGGGCCAGAAGGCACCTGCACAGGAATACACGAAACGTATTCTCCCCTGCCGAAGCAGGAAGAGAACGGAATGCTCCCTCACCGAGCCAGAAGGCATCCGCATGAGGTCACACAAATGGTCCCAATGCCGAAGCAGATCGAACCTACAAGCTCACACTTGGCGTCAGAATGGCCTGCCACACCAAACCTCAACCAAGTGCTCACCTGGTGGCCGACTCCGAAGAGTGCCGGGGTTTGCAGGGGAGAAAGGAACCAGATGGCCACACATTCTCCCCCTAGACCTCAGGAGGGTCCCAAAAGGGTGCCGCATCCTTAGATCCGACACACAAAAATGACACACGTGAACACACAGTGAAGTGAAAAATAAATTAGTGAATGTGCGCAGTGAAGTACTGCCCGGACATCCGGTCGGAAATTTCCCTATTTCCTAGCCAGAAGGCCGGGGAATAAGGACGTGTGCTCAAAGGGACAGTGAAAGTTTAAGTGCCGTGCAAATGTGCCAAAACTCATGTGGGCTCCCTACACCCAGTGAGTTCGGGCACCCCAGGTTCGTCATTCCTGGGGCACATCACACTTAGGGCTTCATAGTCCCCTCAAGCCCTCCTGGCTTTAATCCTGAGGAGGAGGGGGGGGGGGGGAGGAGTCACCTACGGCTGCTGTCTCTCAAGCAAAACCGCGTACACCCCCTCCCTGCCCCCAGTGTGGTTCTCCGTTCGGACACAGACCCCCATAGCAGCTCCGCCACAACCGCCAGGGAGTCTGACAAGAACAGATACTACACTTGATCTTAGCCATGAGGCCGAGTAGCGATCCATCCCACACTTCACTTCATCACTACATGCAATTTTCTTCAATTCTTTACACCAGTCTTTCCTTCTCTTGTTATACAATTTTTCTACATTAGCTTACAGGTAGACATCTAACTATCTCAAACAATCTCAAAATCACATGTATAGGTAAAAGCGTTAAAAAGTTATTCCCACGTAAAGTGGCACGTCAGATTTAAAAATATGGGGTTGTGGCTGAAAGTCCAAAACTGGCTGCAGTGAGTGGTTAAATGGGGTTCCCTTATGTCCCACCAGCAGTTTGGGGAACGTACTTAGACAAAACTTCCGATGCAAGGCACCTGATGTAAAGATAATAAAAATATTATGATGGTGAAAAGATAATTGAAATATTAGAACTAAACTCTCCTGGTGAGGAACTAGCTGATATTGTTTGGATGAAAAACATTCCTTTCTTTGAAGTGTGAAAAATGACTTGGTGAAATCTCTTGGCCGGACCCTTTGAAATGCAGGAGAGACTCGTGGCCCGAAACTCATTTTTAGACATTTGTCATAAGGAAACAGTAACGTTTACACTATACAAAGGAATACGAAAGAATGGTCTATGAAGAAAGCCATAAACTTCCCCACCAACCTGGAATGTTACGTTCGACTGAAAATCTGGTAATTTTGGAAGGCTTCTGGTGCCCTCATCTACACATCAAATAGGACTTTGAATGTGCCATATTAATTCTTAAAAGTCTTAATGGAGATGATTGCAAAAGGCCTACAAGATTGTAGCTATGATTAAAAACCTAATCCAATGTTAGACCAATGCACAGGTATTAGATGTACAGGCATTAATAATTGATAGGTGCGACCATATAATGGTCACAGGTCCTGAACTTCTCTTTGCAGAACGAAGAGAAGACCCTGTATGCTCGGTACTCTTAGTTCATTCCAAGTACAGCCACGTACACTCACTGACCTCTGCTAAGAGCTTACCGTGTCCCCGAAAATAAGACAGCGTCTTATATTAATGTTTGCACCCACAGATGCACTATGTCTTATTTTCAGGGGACGTCTTATTTTTCACGAATAAATTATAGCATGCTATACTAGTGTGTGTGTGTATATATATATATATATATATATATATATATATATAGCTAAAGTTTAGAGTCACAAACCATAGGATATATGTATGTAATGGACATTTTATGGCAGCTGCAGTGACTTATCTCAAAGGATGGCAAATGTGACATGCTGTAAATTGTAGAACTAGAAGCCCCAGCATGCCCCATCAGCCGTCCTCTGAGATGTGTGTGTCAGTATCATTGTTCTGTTCTCCCCCCATCCCTCACTTACTTGTACACTTTCTGTCTCCTGTCTTGGGAAGTTTGGGACCTGTGGTGACATCACAGTCACATGACCGTCCTTCAACACTCTGCTACAACAATATGTCCCAGGGCCGTTTCTCGAGATGAGTGGGGCTTGGGAACACCCGCCTCCCCCTACCCCCCACCTTTGTCTTCACCCACCCTTAGGGACAGCCCTGTGTATGGGGAGCTGCAGCAATGATTTCCGCTATGTCTTATTTTCGGGGGGGGTGCTTTATATTAGGGAATTCAACAAAATCTCTGCTATGTCTTACTTTCGGGGGTGTCTTATTTTCAGGGAATCACGGTAGTACTCAGAACTACAATACAGCAGAACGAACATGCACGTGATCGAAATGTCATAAAAGTCTGAGATGGGGAAACCAGTTTAAAGGGTTTGTCCACCTATTGTTTTTTATTTTCTTTTTACCAAAATAAATCCCATTTAAAGTAAAAAAAAAAAAAAAAATTACACTCACAAGCCATCCCGCCCCCTCCCACCCCCGCCCCACCCCTCCCCCCCCACCACCCCTCTGTTCTAGCACTGAGCTCGGATGCTTCTTTCTTCTTTCGGATGGGAACATGACCACTGCAAGCAGTCAGGAGCTGCAGTGGTGATGTTCCTGTTCAGAAGAAAATAGAAGACACTTGAAGAGTGAGGACGGTGCAATGCTGGAACATATGTGAGAGGAGAGGTGAGAGTAATTTTTTTCCATTCTAATGGGCCTTACTTTGGTAAAAAAAAAATTTTTAATGAGGCGGACAATGCATTTAATCTTTCAATAACTGAAACCTGGTATTTTCCATTTATCGTGTAGTACTATAATAACAAAAAAGATAAACAAATGTAATAGACTTATCCCAGTAACTGTACCTGTGGCCCAGTAGTAAATATCCCAGTCGTTGCTGGGCTCATTGATAAGCCGATCATACTGTGACATCTGTGCCTCTGTCATGGTGGTTAGGTATTTTTTGGCAAACAAACTACAAAGACAAAAAAAAATGAGCACATGTTTACATATTTTGGATATATAGTATATAGATACAATCATGGAAGAGGAAGGATTCAAGTCTTATTCCAATCAGTCAGAATTCTAGTTCATGCCCTTGTCATGTCCCACCTGGACTACTGCAACATCCTTCTCTCCATCCATCTAACACTTTTGCTCTCCTGCAATTCATTCTGGGCTCTACTTCCCTGTTAACCCACCTGTGTCCTGTGCCAATCCCTTTACCGACTAACCACTGTCCAGCAAAATCAGTTCAAACCAGGGTTATGGAGTTGGAGTCAGAGTCATGGTCCATTTTGGTGGAGCCGTTATAATATGGACCAACTCCAAATCCAAAAATATATAATAAATTGGTACAGTTAGTTCAAAGCAGTGCCAAGAGCAAGACAAATTGGGTCTTGCCAGTGCTACTTCTGGCCCGAAATGCGTCAGCCATGACCTCAGTTGTCTGTAGGTTGTTTGATTTTATGGATTTATAATAAAGCAGGTATATTTTTACTCCTATCCATCATTCATTGCTGATCTATCCACCACTTCTTTTCTACAGCGCTACTGCACCCATATCTTCAGCCTCATCAGAGGAGTTTAATTTTGAAAAGTATTTGGATGACAAGGAGCAGGCAAAGTCATGCTGCAGGGGAAAGGATTCCGCTGCCATAGCAAACAGATTGACCAGATTTCAGCAAATGTTTTCACTTCCTCTCAAAATAGTAGAAGAGTTCAACTGTTCATCAAAACTGACTGTGCATGAGGCAATTCCTTTATACCCTGAAATTGTTAGAGATGTTGCCCATGTGGTCACCGCTTTGCCACTAACCCAAGTTAGTGTAGAGAGGCCGGTCTCTAGCCTGGAAATAATGAGATCAGATGTGAGGTCATGTATGCAGGATCTGATGGAGGCAATACTATTTCTCAGAACAAATTCAGAGACTCCACAAATGTTATTCAGGTCTTTTTTGTTGAAAACTGTTTTTCCACTTACTTCAGCATTTTGCATATTTACAATTTATTAAAGTTTTTTGTGTTCCAAAGTTGTATCCAATAAATATATTTTATATTCTACCTAAACAGCTTGATTATTGTATCATAAGGTGATAAAAATCCTAATGTTACCATTTTACTACAGTAAAGTTATCACTTAAACATGCGCCGTGTATGAGGGAGTTGGAGTTAGGGAAAGTGAGGATTCGGAGTCAGAGTCGAAGCTTTGGTGTACCGACTACACAGCCCTGGTTCAAACTATTAACCGTGACATATAAGGGTCTCCATAACCTGTCTACCCCATCTCTGTCCTAACCTCCAGATATCTGCCCTCTCAGGACCTTCCTCTATGTATCCCCCACACTCTGTTACTCATTACCGCAAAACATCAGGTTCTCTTCCACCTTTAAGACCTTCAAAAGTGACCTGAAAACCCATCTCTTCAGGAGTCTACAACCTACAATAACCCCGCTGCCACTACACCCCCATAAAAACATGTCATCCCTCACCTTTTGCCCCTTTCGTACTCCCTGGTACATTGTAAGCCCTCATGGGTAGGGCCATTCTCTCTATGTACTTAGTAATAATTACTTCTTCTTGCATTATGTCATGTATTTCTCTTCCACTCCAGATGTACAGTGCGCTGGAATTAAATGAAATAATAAGGTGCATGCACTAGCAGACAGCCGAGCAGTACCTGAGCAGTATACAGTTTTCCAGCATGCCTCTCTTACGGCTCTCGTATAAGAGTCTTGCTCTCTTTACTTCTGGAGCTTCATTTTTGCGCTCCTTCCAAGCAGGCAACTGGATCTCTGTTGCGTTCCACCCTACATCACCATTTGTCATAAACCGCGGTCCATGGCGGATAAGCACAGATGAGAAAAGCGCACACTATAAGAAGAACAAGGAGAGAATTAATCCACATATCTAGAAGACAAATCTACCCGGGTTCATGAACAGCTAATGTCTCTTCATACACGGGCCTAATGTTAAAGGGTTGTTCTATCACAGACATTGATAGCATATTGATAGTATATGATGTCTATGTCAAAAAGGTGATGGTCATCTGTCTCAAGAACAGGCCTCTAAAACTCTCTAAATGGAAAACTGGCCATGCTAGCACAGTTACTCTTTTCATTTCAGTGGTTGAGGGAAACCAGTCACACAGAGTGTATCAGTGATAGTATATCTACCTACAAAGCTTATGCCACAAAAGTAGGCAAAACCTGGGTGACAACCAATATGGCAGCCATTACAAGTCATAGGTGTACAAGGTGTCACCCAGAGTCTTTGCAGGTCTATGGATCTTCCATTCAGAAGCCTAGGATAGCAGAGTAATAAAGCATACAGTAATCCTTGCTCACCTTCCAGGTAAAACAATCATATTTTTGGGTGCTGTTCTAGGAAATGTATATGCCTTTATTACTTCCTGCCCGAGAAAGAAAGTAGTAAAACAAAAACATGGCGGCGGCCATGTTAACCGCTCTGGGCACTGCAATCTTGCCACGGGGGGCCCGACTGGAGTGAGGAACGGTGCGCTGCACCGTTTGGCCTCGTTCACACGGCTTATTTGTCCGCGGATTGGCGCCGTACTCCGCGCCGGATTTGCGCTGCAGTACAGCGCCAATTCGTCGGAGTAATTACGGTAATCCACTGCTCTCATAGAGAACATGGATTCTCACTCCTCCCCGCTCGGCGAATTCCGCCGCGGGGGAGAAAGTGACATGCAACATTATTTACGGCACGTATGCCCGTAAAAATGGGCAGCTATGGGGGCCCGGGAGCGGCGCCCCCGCCGCTCCGGCCCCGCCCCCGTCCCCCCTTATTCACGCCGGATTTGGCGAGCGCAATCCGGGTCACAAATCCCGTGAATAAGCCGTGGGGAACACGGCCTTTTTTCATTTATTTTAGATGCCGCAGCTGTGATTGTTGTGCCATCTAAAGCTATGTTCACACAGCAGTAATTGCGGGACGTATTTCGCCCCGCAATTACGCCGTGTGTACGGGGGGCGGGACGGGAGCGGGGCGGGGAGCTGGCAGCCCGCCGGCCCCATAGACATTTATTATTCTCGGCGCGTATATACCGTGAATAATTGACGTCACTTTCTCCCCCCTCGCCGTATTGTGCGAGCGGAGAGAGAAAAACGTAATCCATAGTGCTCTATGAGAACTTGGATTACCGAAAAGAATGGGAAAGTATCTCGCCACGTATTTCGCGCAGTACGGGACGAAATACGTCCCATTTTAAGCCGTGTGAACATAGCCTTGGGGGTTAAACAGCACGGGATGGAGCCAGCGGATGTTAGCTGCAATTAGCAGCCAACACCCGCCAGCTATGTAGCAGGATTGCGCTGCAATCTCACTGCAAAGCCCCTTACCAGGCACTGGGATGTAAGTTTACGTCTAGTGTCATTAGGGGTAAAAGGAGTTTTCCAGGACCCTTAAAAAATCTCTTAGAAAATTAACAAATATTTCTCTCTCCCATCACCACCGTTCCACCATTGCCTCCCCACCCTCCGGTCTGTCACTGATGATGTCACGTTCATGGATCACATGATGCTGCAGCCAATCACTGACATCTGTGGTCACATGCTGTATAGACAGGCAAGTTTTACACAATGAAATGTGTGCAGAAAAACACACATAAAGTGTCCAACTGGTTTACATGGTAATACACACCACTGGTACACATGGCTCGTCTTTTAAGGGTATGGTCACACGACATTTTGGATCCGTTTTTTACCAGAAGAGAAACTGCATTCAAACTGCATCCAAAAAACGTATTCAAAAACGCATCTTTAGTGTAATATACTAAATCGGCCCCTAGAGGTCTCATTTGATCTAGAAGAACTGTTTGAACTTTAGTAGCCTAATGAACTACATTTTCACTTAGCCCGTGTTCACACGGCTTATTCAAGACGGAATTGCGAGCCGGAATGAATAAGGGGCGGGTGCGGGGGCGCGGCCCACCGGCCCCATAGACTTACATTATCCACGGCGCGTATTGCGCCTGGATAATGTGCATGTCAGTTCTCTCCCCCCGCCCGTGCGGATTCGCCGAGCGGGTAGGAGCGACGGAATCCCTGTTTCTCTATGAGAACGTGGATTACCGTAATTACTGCGACGGATTGGCGCCGTACTGCAGTGCAAATCCGGCGCGCAGTACGGCGCCAATCCGCGCCAAAATAAGCCGTGTGAACGGCCCCTTAGAGTGGAAAGTGGTTAGGTAGTAGTGTAAGAAGAAGCTCAATAGGGAGAGCTAACAGCATTTTACATGTGTTTCAGAGGAAGCCCAATAGAGGGAGCTAACAGCATTTTACATGTGTTTCAGAGGAAGCCCAATAGAGGGAGCTAACACCATTTTACATGTGTTTCAGAGGAAGCCCAATAGAGGGAGCTAACACCATTTTACATGTGTTTCAGAGGAAACCCAATAGAGGGAGTTAACACCATTTTACATGTGTTTAATCTTATAAATCACTTTTTATATGTATTGAATGATACAAGAGCAGTTTTTTAGTATAGAATGGGTGTTTATAGAAATTATAGAAGTTTCTAATAATAAATTGATAAATGTTTTAGATAAATAGTTTATTATAGAATGTTGAGTGGTTTAAGTATTATACTGAAACCACTCAACATTGTGTAATAAACTATTTATCTAAAACACTAATAAATGTATTATTAAAAACTTCTATAATTTCTATAAACACCCATTCTATACTAAAAAACTGCTTGTATATCATTCAATACATATAAAAAGTGATTTATAAGATTAAACACATGTAAAATGCTGTTAGCTCCCCTTAGTGGGCTTCCTAACGTAGGTCATTAGGTTACTAAAGTTCAAACAGTTCTTCTAGATCAAATGAGACCTCCAGGTGCCGATTTAGTGTATTACACTTCAAATTTAAATCCAATGCGTTTGTCGGATGCGCTTTTCGTATGAAAAGCACATCCAAAACGTACCCAAACGTATGTTGCGCTTTTGGATCCGTTTGTCGGGCTCCAAAAGTGCACCCCATTGTTTCCTGACATGTCAATTCTTAAAATGGATCCGAAAAGCGCATCGAAAAGACGCAAGTAAACACACATCAGCGATCACTCGTCTGAATGGCGATGTGCGTATTACATTGAAACCAATGTAAATTAAACTGCACATTGTTAGATACGTTTTTTGGATCCGTTTTGGTCTGAAACGGATCTGACAAACGTCGTGTGAACATACCCTTATACGTTGTGTGGTGCGTTAGTCAACATGCATAACAAAGGAGCACGGGTCAATTCTAAATGCATTTTTAACATGTATTTATAGTGGATAGGGCTAAGCCACAGGCTAGAGAGTGAAAGTGGCGTGTAGGAACGAGTGAAAAACTAGTGACAGTCACAGCAATAGGAGCATTGCACCATTTTGTAGAGAATAAAAACTTGCTGGCTTTCAGAGCAATGAATACTTTAAACTTCATTTATCAAAACTGTAAGAGTATGTTCACATGACGTAAATTGGATGCTGATTTTTCAGCGTCCAAATCAGTTTCTGATGCTCGTCTGAAACCCTCCTCATATGCAGCAGTTTTCAGACGAGGATTGAGTGAAGCGTGTTCCCCGTGGTCTCCGACGTGGCTTTTCAGCGCTGTTTTCTTTCTGAAACACCATACAAATGACTTGCCAGGGCAGATTTTGGGTGCGGAACCGTGATCAAAACTGCATCAAAAACACATCACGCCTGAGGACAAGGTTGGGCATTTTGCTTGTGGAAAACGCCTCAAGAATTGAAATATTTTTCAGCGCAGAAAATAAGCGAGTAAAACGCAGATAAAAATCACATTGTGAACTACGACCCGGTTTTCCACAGGAATCAGTGAAGATGAACCAGAGGCGGTTTTTTTTTGTAATTTTTTACTGTTTTGGGGGCAGAAATCCAGGCCTAAGCAGCAACAAACACAGTGATCATATAAGCCATGTCAACGCGTTTTTGGGCTCTGCTTTTGCCCTGGCTATTAGGGTATGTCCACACGGCGTGTTCAATACGTTTTTGGATACATTTTCAATCCATAAACCACATCCAACATGCAGTTGCGTGTTTGGCTGCATATTGGTTGCAGCAGGAACGCACCCTATAGTTTTAAATAGGGCGTCTGCTGCGTCAAACGGGTCAAGAATTGACACGGATCCGAAAGATGCATCAGAAAGAAGCATGTGAAACACACATCAGTGATTTCTCGTCTGAGTGCTGATGTGTGTTTTACATTGAAAGCAATGTAGATCACACTGCACATTGTTAGATGCGTGTTTGGGTCCATTTAGGGTCTGAAACAAGGATCCAAACACGTATCTAAAAACAGATCCAAAAACGTATTGAACACTCCGTGTGAACATACCCCTAATTTGTATGGTGTCTTAGAAAGAAAACAATGTTGGAAAACCTTGTCCAAAACCTGATCAAAACCTCGACTGGAAAGACGCTTTTGATGCTGATTTGGACGCTGAAAATCCAACGTCCAAATCAGCCATGTGAACTTACCCTAAGGCCATGTTCACACAGCGTTTGTTAAATACGTACCCAAATACATTGTTCAATGTTGAAGTGTGATTACATTGATGTCAATGCATAATACATAACAGACGATACATGTCTTACATATGTTTCTCATTGCATTAAACGGATGCGTTCCAAGACATGATGTCAGTTCTTGATCCGTTTTACACAATGAAAAGCTCATAGAAACAATAGGAACACATTTCTGCAGTCCAGAAAACATATCTAAATACGTACCACAATCTGTGTTTCTGGATGGGTTTTACGTATTGCAAAAACATATCCAAGACACCATGTGAACTTATCCAAAGGGTATGTTCACACGATGTATTGCGGCGCATACAGTACATCGTGTGTTTCGGGAGCTCGCGCTTATCATGTCACTTATCTCCCTGCGCCTATAATACGATCATATTGTGCATGCGGAGGGGGAAGAGGCGTAATCCATATTTCTCTAGAGAACACTGGATTACCGTAGTTATGGGACGCATTTCCCCGCATATTAAGCGCAGTACGGCGCGACCTACACGCCGAAACAAGCCGTGTGCACATACCCTTAGACTGTCTTTGTTGCCCGTAGCAACCAATCAGAGCTCAGCTTTGATTTCTTAGACTGCTGTGCAACAATGAAATCTGAGTTCTGATTAGTTGCTATGGGCAACAAGACAGTCTTAGGGTATGTTCACACGGGGTAATTTCGGGCACATTTCGCGGCATATTTGCGCTCTAATACTGGCGTGATGCGCCGAAATTACGGTAATCCATAGTTCTCTATGAGAACTATGGAGTACGCCTCCTCTCCCCACTCGTAAAATACGAACATATTGTACACAAGTGGGAGATAAGCGACATGTCAATTACTTGCAGCGAATACGCTCCGTGAATAATGAATGTCAATGGGGCCGACGGGCTGCCAGCCCACCCCCCCCCCCCGCTCGCCGCGGGAGTATGCACGTATTAGCGCGAGCTCCCGAAACACAAATACTGTGGCGCGCACTGTACGCGCCGCAGCATATCGTGTGAACATACCCTTATTGTTACTAAAACCACTGTCTACATTTCCTGTTATTGGGTGGGGCCCATCTCGTTTTGCTACAGAGCCCAATAATTTCTACATAAGCCCCTGATGCAGCGTTGCATCCCACGACCAAAGGATACCAGTGGCACAACAAAATCTGATGTTATTCCTTCTACAAATCTATTCCTGAATCTGTCAGCTGGGTGTAAGGGCATGTTCACACGACGGGCTTGGCCGCCGATTCGGCCGCGGCCAAACCTCGTCCTAACCTCGACTCAAACTCGCGTCTGCGCTGGGCGTGGTCGCGGTGCAAGTAGGGCGTGGTTTAGGGCGTGGCTTGCAGCGAGAGTTTGCCCCCATGCAAAGTAGTAGGCAGGGGGCAAACCGCGTCGCCAGCCGCGGCAACACCGCGCGGCTGCCGCGCTGAGGACTCCCTGTCAGAATTGACAAGAGAGTTCTAAAACACGCGCGGTAAGGCCGCGGCGTGTGAATATTAACGCGGTTTCCCATAGGAAACCATGTTAATAAACTGGGCGCGATTTGGCCGTGGTTTTGGCCGCGGAAACCGCGTCGGAATCCGCAGCCATAACCACACGGCCTTACCTGTCTAGCTTTTAAGGGGTGTGATCCAGCACTGACCAGACTATGTCAGATTCTACAGGTACACCCCCCATATGGTAACACCCATCTGACAGGTTCAGTCATACGTTTCCAAGATGAATAACAGAGGAGCAGCACAACACAGAGATATAAGAGGCTCTAGAGTTGTGCTTTTATTATAGCATTTGTCTCCCACCTGTTGCTGAGCTACAACCTCCAGCGAGCCCTGATCACCACAGCCATTGAGGGCATGCTGCGAGCTGCAGTGTTCAGAAAACTCGTCTCTGCATATCATGTTGGTAGTCACCCATTTTTCTATAGAAGAGGACAGCTCAAGGACTGGTATCTAATTTATAGGTTTTTGGGGGACACAGAAGGCAGCAGGTGGCGCCCCCTATCAGGATTTATTACTGAATCTGTCACCCGAGTGTTACAAGTTGGGGCTGTGTCCCTGTACCATCTGACATTGTCCAATCAGTGCCGACAGTCAGTGAGTGCAGGGACACTCCCCTTAAAGCCAGGAATGGTAACGCCCAGCTGACAGATTCAGGAATACATTTCCAGGAGGAATAACCGAGGAAAAGCGCAACACAGAGATATAAGAGAAGATGCTGCAGAATTGGTATTTCACAGCGAACACAAGTATCAGACCTGTCAGGAGACGTAACTAGTCCTCTGTATAAAACAGCTCAGTGGAGCTTGAGAAGAATTTTGCTGAAAACCTGTGTCAAATCAAGTTCAAAATACTTTTGAATACAGTGGGATTCAAATTTCCCATCACAAGCCATGGTGTGAACAGACCCCGACTCTCCAGTTGTAGCAAAACTACAACTCCCAGCATGCCCTGACATTGTCTGACCATCAAGGCTTGCAGGGAGTTGTAGTTTTGCAGCAGCTGGAGGGCTATAGCTTGGAGGACTTAGAGCTATAGCATTTGTCTCCTGCCTCTGACTTTCCAGCTGTAACAAAGCTACAACTCCCAGCAGCCATGCTGTCGGGGCATGCTGGGAGGTGTAGTTTTGCAGCAGCTGGAGGGCTACAGCTTGGAGAACTTGGGTCTATAGCATTAGTCTGCCTTCTGTAGCTAAACTACAACCCCCAGAAAGCCCTGATGGTCAGACGATGTCAGAGCATGCTGGGAGTTGTAGTTTTGCAGTAGTTGGAGGGCTACAGCTTGGGGAACACCGGTCTATAGCATTTGTCTCCTGCCACTGACTTTCCAGCTGTAGCAAAAATACTACTCCCAGCAAGCGTTGATGGTCAATGTCAGAGCATGCTGGGAGTTGTAGTTTTAAAGCATTTGGAGGGCAATAGCTTGGAGAACGCCGGTCTATAGCATTTGTCTTGCTTCTGTAGCTAAACTACAACACCCAGCATGCCCTGACCTTGTCTGACCATCAGGGCATGCTGGGAGTTGTAGTTTAGCTACAAACCTGACTTCCTCAAGTTGTGGCCCTCCAGAATGCCCTAATGGTCAGACAAGGTCAGGGAATGCTGGGAGTTGTAGTTTTGCAGTAACTGGAGGGCTACAGTTTGGAGAACTCAGGTCTGTAGCATTTGTCTCCCTTCTGTAGCTAAACTACAACTCCCAGCATGCCCTGATGGACAGACAAGGTCAGGGCATGCTGGGAGTTGTAGTTTCAAAGCAGTTGGAGGGTTATAGCTTGGGGAACACCGGTCTATAGCTTCTGTAGCAAAACTACAACTCCCAGCATGCCGTGACCTTATCTCACCATTAGGGCTTGCTGGGAGTTGTAGTTTAGCTACAAACCTGACTTCTCCAAGCTGTAGCCCTCCAGCAAGCCCTGTTGCCCACAGGCAGTCACGGCATGCTGGGTGTTGTAGTTTTAAAGCAGTTGGAGGGTTTATAGCTTGGGGAACACCGGTCTATAGCTTCTGTGCTACCCACCCTCCCATCTCCACCTTTTTCCTCGGGGCTTTTCCCTGGGATTGAACGTTTACTACGAAGGAGAAAAAGCAACCCTGACCCCCTTCCCCCCATCGCCCCCACTCACTCCCCATTTTGCTTCCAAACCCTTGGGGCCCCGTCTATTACGGTGTCCTCCCTTCTTTTTTTCCCCAAATCCCTTTCGACCCATACAATTGGTTTTCGCCCCCAACCACTTGGAAACCCGGGCTAACCAAGTCTCCTTGATCTGTTTTACTGTAAAAACTCATCCACTCCTGTGCCTTCTCTCTTTGGCCTAGTTTGTTTGAAAAACTGTCCCATTCCCTCCGCAAAACCCTTTTCCCCGGCAATCCAGACTTGGGGTTTTTGGTTTTAACATTACCTCATTTGGGGAACACCGTCTTATTTGCTAACACTCCTCCACGCCTCCTTGTCTTTTCCCACCATAGGGCATGCCTGGTTTTTTCCCACCCTCTTCCCTTTTAAACACGGTCGGTTTAATAGCGTTTCACAGGCTGTATTAAACCGGGGATGCGGGATTGTACCCAAACGGTCTACCACCTGGCCAGATTCAAGGGCTCCTACTCCCCGGACCCGACTGGCTGGGGGTCCCCCCAATTTCTCCTTCCCATTCTCAATCACTTTCCAAAATAAATTTTGAAAAACGGACTCACCCACTATCCCCCAAACCCACTCTAACCACCTGGCCCCTGGGGTATCTCTCTTTAATGTAACGCCGGGAACCTTAACCCGGTCCCCCCAAAGGGGTTCACTTTTTTTTGTTTGGGGTAATTTCCTGGGGGCTCGGGATGCCTGTCTTCTTCACCCGGGGGGGGCACATCCCAAACCCTTTCCCCACCTCTGCCTCCCCTCCCCTGAAAAAAAATCCCGCATGCCGGCTATTTAATAGCACCAAAAAATTGGGTCCATTGCCCTTTGTCTCCCCGTAGACTACCCCCAACATCCTTCTCTTTTTGGGCTCCAGTTGACCCGGTCACTAAACCACCTATTGGCACCGTCTTACCATTTTCCTCCAACTTTTGCTCCCCCCTGCCAACCTTCACGTGGTTTCCTCAGTTGAGCAAACTTTAGACTACCATCCTAACAGGTCCCACGAAACCTCCTCCCCTCCTTTCATCTTGCCCTAATTCCAAATTCTCCCCCAAGCATTCCCCCCTTAAGACTCACTCCCTGCTCCTTCCCTTTTTAAGGCTCCTAATAAGTTCAAACTTACCCAGTTAAACCCACACATCAACTCCCCCTGCCCCAACAAAACAACTTCCCCGATCCCTTTCACGTTAATAGAAACGGGGAATTTTTAAGGTTTGAAAAACCTTAAAAAACTAAACTTGTCCCACCTCCCCCAACATATTCGCCCTCCTCACTGCTCTTATCCCCCAAAATTTGGGTTGGAAGTGCTTAGGGTTCCCCAAACCTGTGGCAAAATTGCCCCCAATTCCTTACCCAAGACATGTTTGATTTGTTTATAATTTGGGAAACCCCTTGAAGAAAAGCGACCTGGTATCTTTTTTAAATAAAAATTTAATAAAAATTTTTTTTAAAATTAAAATTTTAGACTGGTAGTCTCCAACCTATTACCTTCCATCAGTTGCAAAACTACCACTCCCAGCAACTCCCAGTAGTTTTGCACCAACGTGAGAATGAGCGGTTGGAGACAAATGCTCTAGAGTCATCTCCAACCCCCAGCATTCTTTGGCGGTCTGTGATTGAGGGCATGCTGGGAGTTGTAGTTTGGCACCAGCTGGAGGGTGGTGGATTGGAGACAAATGTCCTAGACTGGCTGTCTCCAACTCTTATAGAACTACAACTCCCAGGATTCTTTGGCTATCTGTGGATATGAGGCCATGCTGGGAGTTGCAGTTTTTCCACAGCTTGAGTGACTTATTGGAGACAAATGCTCTAGACTGGTCATCTCCAACCTGTCGCCTTTCAGCTATTACTCCCAGCATGCCCCCACGTTTAC
Source organism: Phyllomedusa bahiana (assembly GCA_025379985.1). Lineage (NCBI taxonomy): Eukaryota > Metazoa > Chordata > Amphibia > Anura > Hylidae > Phyllomedusa > Phyllomedusa bahiana. The sequence goes on from JAODAL010018379.1 coordinate 41,148, forward strand.
AGGTATCCAAGGCATGCTGGGAGCTGTAGTTTTGTAATTGCTGAAAGGTGACAGGTTGGAGACATGCTCAAGACCAGTGGTCTCTGTCCTTCGGGTCTCCCACTGCTACAGAACTACAACTCCCAGCTTGCTCTGGTAGCGGCAGACTTTCCAGGAATGCTGAGAGTTTGTAGTTTTCAACTGCTGGAGATTCGTGGGTTGGAGATAAATACTTTAAACATGTGGTCTGTAACTTGTGACTTTACAACTTCCAACCCAACCAATCAGCTGCAGGCTATAAAGGCATGCTGGGAGTTGTAGTTGTGCATCAGCTAAAGAGTGACGGTTTGGAAACAAATGCCTCAGACCCATAACCTTGTTCAGCACCACAGTTCCCAGCACACCCTGGTAGCTGAAGGCATGCTGGGAGTTGTCATTTTGCAGTGGAGCTCCAGTTTGGGGGACGCTGCTATGGAGCAGTGATGGTCGTCTTTCTGGTCCTCTTTGTCACACTGAGCGCACAGACGTAGAAGAAGCTGGTACACAAGGTGTATGGCTGAGCTATTTGCTTAAGGGGCAAAACTGCATCAACCAAATGTCAGGAGGTGCAGAGCGCGAAGACTCCAGGTACAGTTGGTGAATGAGGCACAGGGTTCCAGTCACTGCTCCTGATTGGTTGAGAGGGATCACATGATTTTTGCTTAGAATCGCTCACTTTTCAATGAATGGGCAGGAGCTGTCATGTGATCCCGCTCAGCTAGTCAGGACTAGTAAGTGGGGTCATGTGATCCCGCTCAGCTAGTAAGAGGGGTCATGTGATCCCGCTCAGCTAGTCAGGACTATAAGGGGGTTATGTGATCCCGCTCAGCTTAAAGGGGCAGGACAGTAAGTGGGGTCATGGGATCCCGCTCAGCTTAGTTTAAGTGGGGTCATGGGAACCCGCTCACTAGAAGTTTGGGGTCATGGATCCCGCTCAGCTAGTTTAAGTGGTCATGGGATCCCGCTCAAACTAGTTTAAATGGGGTATGGGGATCCCGCTCAGCTAGTAAGTGGGGTCATGGGCTCCCGCTCAGCTAGTAAGTGGGGTCCTGGGATCCCGCTCAGCTAGTAAGTGGGGTCATGGGATCCCGCTCAGCTAGTAAGTGGGGTCATGGGATCCCGCTCAGCTGTGCAATAAGTGGGGGTTTTTTATGGGATCAGCTTTTTTTTTTTAAGCTTAGTAATTTTTGGGATTTTTATGGGAAAACTCAGCAGTAAAAGGGGTCATGGGCCCCCCACACAGTGTGGGGTCTTGGTTTTCCGCAGCCTTTGCTTTTGGTTGGGTTGGGATTTTCCCCCCCAGCTAGGGGAAGAAAAGGGGTTTTTATGGATCCCCATCAGCTGAAGGTAAAGTGTGGGTCATGGGATCCCGATCATGGGTATAAGGGCCCCGGAAATGGTACAAAGGATCCCGTCTAAGCCCCTCACTCAAGTGGGGATCCCCAAAACAACCTTTCCACTTTTTAAAACCGCATCCAGCTAATAAAGAAAAAAAAATAAAAGAAATTTTTTAATTTGGGTATGGTATTCCCCCGGGTTTTAGCTGTAATTCTGGGATGCCGTAGCTAGTAAGGGGGGTCTTTTTGGGGGACCCAAAATTACGCTAGTAAGTGGGGGTCTTGACCCGGTTACAGAGTGTGGGGTAAAGGGTTTTCCGGAACATCCTATAAGGGGGTCGCCGGATTTCCCGCTCAGCTAATGGCCCTGTTTACCCCTACTTAAAGTTGGGTTTTGGGATTTCGGGTCAGCGTATTTGGGGCAGGATCCCGCTTCGGATCCAAGTATAGGTTTGGGGTCCCTGGGATCCCGCTCGAGTAAGTTGGGTTCATGGAAACCCGCTCCCGAATCCCTTCCCCGTTAGCAGGAAAAAATTAAGGGGGCTTTGGGACCCGGTCACTAGGTAAATCAGTGACTTTAAATAAGTGATCAAAGGAAAAACCCTCTTCCCTAGTAAGAACTTTTAGGGTAAGTGGGGCGACCCCGGCCATCTTTTTAAAGAAAATCCCTTACCCACTTATACGTAAATTTGACTTGCAAGTATTTGGCATCTGCTTAGTTCTGCAGATTATTTCCTGTAAACTGCATTGTTACTGTTTTGCTCCTAAAAATCAAAATGTAAATTTTTTTTATTATTTTGTTAGTATTTGGTAAATCCACCTTTGGCTTTCAGCTCTGCCTGAATCCTCTGTGGATGTTTTTCCGTTAGATTTTCAGTAGTTTCAAAATACTAAAACCGCAGAAAATCCACCGGGAAACCTCTGTTGTGTGGACCAAGTCTTACACTGACGTAAGTGCAGGAGATTGTCTTTAGTAAACAAGAGTTACAGAGCTGTGAGGAGTGAATGCAAGTGCTTTTCACAAAGGAATTCATCTCCTCTGGTAGAAGGACTGCTCTGTCCGACCACAGTGACTCTACTCCCTGCTCTCTGTCTAATGCCATGTTCACACGGCTTAAATTGGGACGTATTTCGGCCCGTATTTCGTGCTGCACTGCGCTCAATACGGGGCGAGATACGTCCCAGTCATTACGGTAATCCACAGTTCTCATAGAGAACTATGGATTACGCCTCCTCTCCCCGCTTGGACAATACGCCGCGGGGGGAGATAAGTGTCCCCCCCTCCCCACCCTATGGCAATCGACGCAAGCTCCCGAAGTCCCTTACGCCCCCGAATTATGCCATGTGAACAAATCCTAATCGGGAAGAGAGACTTGGAGACACTTGTGTGCACTCAGAGAAGATAAAATCACGCTGATCTCCTGACAATAGTGATATCAATGTATTTAGAAAAAGTCTTCAACTACCCTTCCCTACATGTTGAAAGCTAATCTTCGTAGTGTGAAAATCCCTTTAAGGTGGAGAGGGGAAAACAAAAAGCTTCTTATTCTGCATGACCTAGTACAGGCAGCCTCAAACTGCGGCCCTACAGCTGTTGGGAAACTACAACTCCCATAATTCCCACTGTTATAGATTATATAAATGCATGATGGGAGTTGTAGTTTCCCAACGGCTGGAGGGCCGCAGTTTGAGGATGCCTGACCTAGTAGATGGTCCTAGCTCATGAGCCTTTTTAAATATACTAATGATGGCCATGCACAACCGAGGTTTTAACGCAGGCCTATAGAGGGAGCTGTTGAGCTCTTATTATTTGAAAGGCATAGTATCCAACAGGACCACTTTCCAGCATGTTGCAAAAATGTCCTTGAAGTGACCGATCCTTCCGCTTTTTCATAGAAGGATGCGTCCGTGTGCGAATGATGCGTGATCCGTGCACTGCAGAGATGGGCTTCATTTATCACAACTAACAGAACACATGGCCTTGTTGCTTATGTTGACCAATCAGAGCGCAGCGTTCTTCTTATAATGCACTGGGAGAGTAGAAGCTGTGCTGTCATTGGTTGGCCCACTGCACACCATGCTTTCACCCCTGCCATTGCTGGCTATTTCTTCCAATGTGCATGCCTACCAGCTTCTCTTGCTTTCATTTCTACAACACAAAACAGCTTCTATGTTAAAGAGCACTGTCCTAAAATTACAAAAGAAAATGCTAGTAAATACCATTTCTTAAATTGTTCTTATTGTCCTTTTTTTTTTGTCTGTTTCTGGGAAATATTTTGGATATTGTGACACCACCTGGTCACCCAGCTATTCCAAAATCCTATATTGCGCCTCTGCCTTGTTGTATAATGACGCAGTCCCCTTCACTCCGCATGACTGTGATATGCAGATGCTTTGTGGAGTGCAAAAGGCAATTTCGAATCTCTACACGCCTGTATGGTGCTCTCCCTAAGGAGAGAGAGTCCCCTTTCTAAGCCACTCATTGCCTCCCACCCAGCCAGCCAGTATCGCTTTGTGCCGATGAGGAGCAAAACCCCGAAATGGCTGTCTACATATGGGTGATGCTGGCTTGTCTTATATCCCTTTTGCTTTCTTAAGACTCAGTGAATCGAAAGCAAATTGAGGATTTGCTACATCCAATAGAGGGCGCTTGAGCTTCTCAGCTCCTTTCCCATAATGCCTTGTGATATGCAGATGCTTCGTGGAATGTAAAAGGCAATTTTGAATCTCTACACGCCTGTATGGTGCTCTGTCTCCAAGGAGATAGATATCCCCTTTCTAAGCCACTCATTGCCTCCCACCCAGCCAGCCAGTATCGCTGTGCTCTGCGCTGATGAGGGGCAAAACACCGAAACAGCTGCTGTATGCAGTTGGGTGATGCTGGCTTGGCTAATATCCCTTTTGCTTTCTAAAGACTCAGTGGGTCAAAAGCAAATTGAGGATTTGTTACTTCTAATAGAGGGAGCTTGAGCTTCTCAGCTCCTTTCCCATAGTGCCTTGTGATATGCAGATGCTTCGTGGAGTACAAAAAGACAATTTTGAATCTCCACACACCTAGATGGTGCTCTCCCCAAGGCGAGGTGTTCCCCTTTCTGACTGCATATATAGACAGATTGGTAACACAGGATTTATGCCAAGACAGGATTTAACCAAGAACCTTTAATTGTCTTGATAAAAAAAATATTTAATTATGTGCTTACGGCTCTAATGCAAACCAATATGGCTACGTCTACACGGCACTGGCTTACAGTTGGATTTTATATGGATTCAGTATTTTTAATCCACAAAAAAATCCAACTGTAAATCATCCCCATAGACCTCGAGAAATCTGAGCTGTAGTCTACACAAGTCCAATTTTTTTGAGGTTCGATTTCAAATTGGAAATCCGATCAAAAAACTTAGAACATGTTCTATAATTTGCCGGAAAACAGCGGATTGTAGTTCTGTTCTATGTGGGCCGGCAGGAAAGCGACCGCAAAATCCGCGCAAAAAAACACAGTTAAAAATGAAAACCGATTGTAAAATACAGGTTGGATTCTATAATAGAATCTGATGTTATTTTACTTCTGACGTGTAGATGAAGCCTATGTCGTCATGGTTACAGACCACAGACTGTGTTCCATCATGTTATTGGCCCCATTGAGATCCTGTTTCTCATGCCCAGATACTGTGAGTGGATTATACAGACCTATATGGCAGATATAGTTTAAATTAGGTTATGTTAGCCCTAGTTACCGAACATATACTCTTTGTGCATCGGGCACTAATGAGTGGTCCGCCACGTGTTTGTATCTGAGACACAAAGGGCCACATGTATGAAAACTGTCTAGGTCTAAAACTCTTTGTTGCCCATAGCAACCAATCAGAGCCCATAGCAACCAATCAGAGCGCCCCTTTCATTTCATATAGTGCTCTGAAAAAACAAGAGGGGAGCTCTGATTGGTTGCTATGGGCTCTGATTGGTTGCTACGGGCAACAAAGTGAATTTTAGACCTAGACAGTTTTCATACATGTGGCCCAAAGTGTGACTGTTCAATGAGTAGAGCAAATACAGTCCAATTCCGACTACATCTGACATACGGATTTCTAAGGCTGCATTACGGCCCTGTCTCAGTATCTTTTGGGATACCCTGGCGAATATAGGCACGGCCACACGGCAAGAGAAAAGTGCCGGTCGGATTCTGTTTAAGAATCCGGACGGTGTTTTATCAGCTTTTGAATGGTTTTGAGGGGCGGTTCTGTCCGTGGTTTGAGGATTTGCCCGTCCCTTTTAACCGTCGAATAGCACAGGTCCTGCCCGAAAACCGGGGGGAAGTTTGTGCATGTTCCGAGTTTTTCGGCACGCTGGGGCTATGTTCGCACGGCTTAAAATTGGACGTATTTCAGTCCATAATTCATTTCCCTACTGCCCCGAATTATGGCTGGGAATATGTCCCAGTCAATTACGGTAATCCACATTTTTCATAGAGAACTATTGGGTTACGTCTCCTCTCCCTGCTTTGGCGAATCCGCCGCGGGGGGGAGATAAGTGACATGTGAATTACTAGCGGCGTATATGCACCGCTAGTAATGAATGTCTATGGTGAGGTGCCGGCCCCCCGCCCCCACCACACGGCGTAATTGTGGGGCGTAATTATGCCCCGTAAATAGCTTGGAGGTGTGAAAATCCGCCCAATAGAAAACCATGCAGGGTAGACTACTGGGTGGCGAGTCTATTGACTTCTACAGGGGGGTGGGTGAAGGACCATTTTCAAATTCAAAAACTGACTGAAAACCCTTGCCGTGCGGACGTATCCTAAGGGTAAGTTCACACGGCGCGTTGGATCTGTTTTTAGATGTGTTTTTGGATCAGTGTTTCGGACCCTAAACTGACCCAAACACACATCTCATAATGTGCAGTGTGATTTACGTTGCTTTCAATGTAAAACACGCATCGGCGTTCAGATGAGTGATCATCGATGCGTCTTTCGGATCCCTTCAAAGAACTGACATGTCAATTCTTGATCCGAAAGACGCAGCTGGCGCCCTGTTTAAAACTACAGAGTGCGATCCCGCTGCAGCAAAAATGTATCCAAACACGCACCGTCATGTTGGATGTGCTTTGGTTCCGATTGACGCGGCGCTTTTGGATGCGATTTTCGGATCCAAAACGCCCTGTGAACATACCCTAACTGACAAGGTGTAAGGTAGCTCCTAAAAGCTCCACCAACCACCAGTGCACATACCTCGCCCCAAAAAGCGTGATGTACGAACATGAAAAATCCGGTTAGGTCAGCACAGACGAGTAAAACAATGTCCTTTATAACATAAAAAGCGTACACATCATAACAGATCTTCGCTGACGCGTTTCGAGCACCTGAGTGCTTTTAGTCATTAACAGGGGCAAGAAACATGATGTGATTTGGTCCTAATCTGATCTGTTTAGGATTGACAGACAGCAGGGGCAAATGGAAAAGATTAGCCTGACATTAGTCAGGGTTTGTTTGTGGTCTGTTACCATGGAGACACACAGCTCTGTATAACTGTTGTAAGTCCAAAATTGTGAAATTATAAAGTCAAAGCGGTTTCCATGGATGCTTCTTTTTGATGAATAGGAGCTATAGAAAAATCTGATTTGACGTGTCCATTGTCTTTAAAGAGAACCTGTCACATAGGTTATGCCCCCCTTGCTGAGGACAGCACAATCTAGTGTCAGACCTGCTGTTTGCAGCACTGTGTCCCTTTTTCTTTAATTTGCTTAAGTTTTCGTTTATTTAATGCACAAATCTGCTGTTTTCAGCCAGAAGATTCATTCAAAGAGTCCTTCAGTGTGTCAGTTTTTTCAAACCCGGCCAATCGGAGGCTAGCCCCGCCCACCTCAACTGACAAACCTATTACTTTGAATAGGTAGAAACATGTGAATAACTGTCAGTGGGTGGGGCTAGCCTTTGGTGGGTGGAGCTAACACCTACTCATGAATAAGATTTAAGGGGTAAATACTCTAAAACTGCAGCATCTTACATAATAAAGGACACAGCACTGGGAACAGCAGGTCTGACACTAGCTTGTGCTGTCCTCCGCCAGGAGGGCATAAACTATGTGACAGATTCCCTTTAATAACCTTACATAACCCAGCCTCATTTACAGGTGATTTTTTAATTAAAAGTGAGAGTGCTCTTTAGCATTGGATTGTTCTTCAGTTTCTACTAATGTAACCATGGCTCGGGCTGTCTCGCTTTATGGCATGTGTAGTGATGTGCTGCATGCTGCTGCCGCCTCTGGAGTTCAGTGTCAGGGTTATTAACGCTGTCCTTTCCTCCCCCCTAGGAATCTGAGTTTGCTGCTGAGCAGGTAGATTTGTATGATGATGTATTGGCAGTCGCATCTCTCGGTGCGGCTCACAATGACGGGAAGACTAATGAGCCGACTTCCCCGGTACAGGCCACATCTGCTGAATTAAAGAAGACGACGCCGGCCGTGTTGTACACCTACAATAATGTACGCAAGAAGGCCTCGGTATATATAGGAAACTTCTCATGGGTGAGTCAAATGGGTTTTCTATAAGTTAAAGCATCTCTTTAGTCACATATGTCAGCAATGGGAATGGCCATAGTCACTGACTATAAGGCTATGTTCACACGGCTTATTTTGGGACGTATTTCAGTCCGTAATTCGCGCTGTACTGCACAAATTACGGGCTGAAATACGTCCCGGTCATTGCGGTAATCCACAGTTCTCATAGAGTCTCCTCTCCCTGCTCGCACAATAAGGCGAGCGGGGAGAAAGTGACATGCTACTTATTCACGGTGTATACGCGCCATGGGTAAGGCATGTCTATGGGGCCGGCGAGCTGCCGGCCCCCTCGCCCCACCCCTGCTGCACGGCAGCCGGCGTAATTGCGGGCGAAATCCGTCCCCGCAATTACACCGGCAATAAGCCGTGTGAACATAGTCTAAGGCCATGTCCCCATGGCACGGGTTTTTTACCTGGTTTTTCGGTTTTGAAAACCGGGTGAAAACTTTTCACACGGGCCTCTAGTGAAAACCCGCGCAGCAGTCCACACTGCACGGGTTTTCTGCCCGGTGGTTTTTCAGACCGCCGGCCGCCCGAAAAAACATAGAACATGTTCACTCTTCCATCCGGTTTTTGGATGGAATAAGAACAAGTCTATGTGAAGGGGGAGGGCTTTTCTCCGCTAATTGCGGAGAAAAGCCGCCTCCCTGTGGCCGTGGGAACGGCCCGAAAACAGGACAAATACCGGTCGGTTTACAGCCGTATGAACGGCCCCTAATTCTGCAAATGTTACCCACCATTACTATGAATACAGATACAGTGGTACCGTGCTGCTTGTCATCCATTCATGCCAGAAGCCATGTTGAACATCACTTGCCTTTTTCCCATAAAGCGCAATGTAATTTGAAATGTAATTGAATTGGTTTGTTCCAGACCCCGAGAAAATCTACCTTTTATTTTGCATCATATACATTAATTAGTTTTGTATTTTTTTTTAACAAAAAAACCCTTAAAAATACATAGATCTACAAGGATCAGTGCTTGACAAAGCAATTATATTAGCTGTTGCAGTGAGTTTACAGAAATCATGGTCCCAACCAAAAAAGTAAACCAATAAAAAGGTTTAGAACCCTTTTAATATGGAAATCCAACACTGTGTGTGACAGGAGATGCTGGTTGTTCCCAGTCCGATGTGGATAAAATTTGGTGCAAGTATAAAGAAGGTAAGAAGATTAGAAAAGTAAAAAAAAAAAATACCAGTAGAAGAAAGATGATCAGGTGCCAGGATAGAAAATGCAAAGCAATATGTGTTTTAGTAGAAAGTGCTTAAAGGGGTTGTCTCACTGCAAAGATGAGCTTTCAACATGTAAAACAGACATAAGATATATAAAGATAACTGAACATTTTTATAATATGCTCAAAATAAATGAACTAGTTCAGTTATCTTTATATATCTTATGTCTGTTTTATTGTGGTATTGTCCCATTTACTATTAGTGTCAACTGTGGACTTGTCTGGTCATTCTTATGTATATGTGATGTTTGTTCTATGGTGAACTGTCCAGTTAGTTATTAGTGTTATTTGTTTTTCTTGTGGTATTATCGTTTATTTATTTAGGCTTTGTTGTCCTATGTTTATGTATGTTTTGTGTCTTCTCGGTAGTACTGTTGGGGACCATTAGGGTGTTGCGGTGTGGGGTCGCCCCTGTCGGGGCGAGTGCTCCGCTGTTTGCCACGTTATTTTCCTATTTTGCATATGCTAGGTACATTTTTAATATGATATCATTAAAAGTTATATTTTAATAATTATATTGACTATACCCATAGGCATGGTTTATATTCTTGATAGTTTTTTGGGTGTACTTCTATGGTGTCTATGCTGGGTAGTTTCATCATTGGGTTTCCCCTGCCCTTTATTTTCAGGAGTCTGTAATTTGTGCTTTTGTCTGAAAGATCAGATAACAAACAAGCTCTCCCTGTCCGGAGTTCTGTGCTGTGCGACCTGTGTGATGACTTCACTCCCTGCTATCAGAACAACTAGCAGGGTAGGAGAAGTACACAGGTCGGTCACTTGGGGAACCAGAAAGAGCACAGAAGGTGATAAAATCATTTGTAGCTCCTTAACAAAAAGAAAAATGAACAAAGCAATATATTTGGAAAACATATTTATTTAGTGAAACCAACATGTTGAAAGCTGATCTTTGTAGTGAGACAACCCCTTTAATAAAAATGTTTTCCTTTTTTTTGTGTCCAGTATGTTATACGAAGCCCAAACGTTCAGCTGTTCCATTAGCGTTGTTTTATTCCATATCTGTATTTGTTACACAGAAAAAAACGAGTGACCATTCATTTTTATAATATGCTCAAAATACATGAAGGCATCATTCTGGTCACTGACGCCATAAGTGGAAGATTGTTCTGGTAAAGTATAGATGCGAGATCACAATGCCAACTATAATCTGTAATTGATGATCTCTTTTTTTCACCAGTGGACGACGGATCAGCAGCTCCTCGCCGCCATCCGCTCGGTTGGTGTCCATGACCCAGTGGAATTGAAGTTTGCAGAGAACCGAGCAAATGGCAAATCTAAAGGGTAAGAATGAGCACAACCTGAATGTGGTGCCAGAATCGGAGTACATTTTGTAACATTCACAAATTAGTTCCAATGCCTGGAGAAAATTGTTGGGACCCTTCCATTAAAGAAAGGGGGGAATAAACCACAATGGTCTCTGAAATAAGTTGAAAATGACAAAAGTAATGATAAATTTACTAAAAGTCAACTAAAAAAATCAGACATCTTAAATTGTGGTTGAACCGAAAAATTTTTAAAAACATACTAGTGACCCTGGCCTGCATAAAAATGGTGGCACCTATAGGACTGACAGATAGGTGGGAGCAACCTGTGCATTGCATATTACTTTGAGTAAATCACTGCAAACAAACGACTTCTGTAATGAGCCTACTGCCCCTTTTCTACAGGTATTTGGGGCCACGTCTCATGGGCAAACTGCTCCTTCTGTCTCGGGTGTGAAGGGGCTTTCTCCAGGCTGCAAGTTTCAGTTCCTTCCACAGATGTTCAATAGGATTTAGATCAGGGCTCATAGAAGCCAATTCAGAATAGTTCAATGTTTTTAGCTGTGGGATTTTTTTTTTTTTCGGTTGAACCACAATTTAGTCAGTGTCTGAATTTCATTACTTGATTTTCTGTAAATTATTACCTTTCACAGTTTCAAGTTATTACATTTTACCTCTCTTGGTGTCTGTTCAGACCTCCACATTTTCAGGGAGAGGAGATCCCAGCTACACCCTACAGTCTGTGTGGGTGGGCGGAGTGCACAACCAAAATGGGGGCTAGCCACTACCCCATACAAATAGAAGAGAAATTTAATTGCCCATAGCAACCAGTCACAACACAGCTTTTATTTTCAAAGAGCAAAGTACAAAATTAAAAGCTGTGCAGTGATTGGTTGCCATGGACAACAAAGATGGTTTCTGTCTAAGACCGTTTCATAAATTTCCACCGTTGTCAGTGAGATGATGTTTCTCGCATAATTTTGTCAGGAGCAGTGGTGGAGAAGGAGAGTAAAAAAAAATTGTTGGTTAATAAATGCTCCATAGGATTTTCCAGGGCACATATGGCTGTGGGTACCAAGGAGGGCGGAGGAAGAGACATTGGTTTCTCACTAATGTTAAGTTAAGGATTGGTAGTGGTGGTGTTCCCCCCCCCCCCACTTGTATAGATATTTTATATATATATTTTTATATTTGATATTATATATATATATATATATATATATATATATATATATATATATATATATATATATAATATATATATATATAATATATATATATATATATATATAAAAACTATATATATTATATAAATATGTGGCAGTCTCTGACTGCTGTGCACCAAACATTTATCTAGCCAATTACTCAGGTAGGCCTACACGAACGTATATATAAATTACATTAACAGCAGGTGTATTGAACACTTCACCAATTTTCTACGTAAATATATTTCTATTGAAATGGAATTCACACTGGATGTTGGTAACAACCCATCCAATCCACACAGGCAAATAAATCAAATTATAGATGTCCATAAATTGTTGTGTTACAATGAAGAATGACACGGAAAAAAGTTTTTAACAGATGAGGAAAGAGAGGTGCAAAAAGTCATGGCAGTTGCTGAAATCTATTGGTAATTAGAAAGCAGTCCTGCCACTTAGTGGAAAATAATATCAGCTGGTTCAACTGATGGCCTGTAAAACATAGTCTTATTATCAAGGTGCCACACAAGAAACATCTCATGGTGGGTAAAACCAGTGAGCTGTCTTGAGACCTTAGCAAACTTATTGTTGCAAAACATACTGATGGCATTGGTTACTGAAGAGTTTCTAAACTACTGAAGGTTTCAGTGAGCACTGTTGGGGCCATAATCCAGAAGTGGAAAGAACATAATTTCACTATAATTCGGACACTACCAGATGCTCCCCGCAAGATTTTAGAGGAGTGAAATGAATTATCAGAAGATTTGTCCAAGAGCCAAGGACCAACTGTGGATAGCTACAGAAAGACCTGGAGTCAGCAGGTACAATTGTTTCAAAGAAAACAATAAGTAATGCAGTAACCCTCCATGGCCTGTATACACATTTGCCACCGAATTCTTCATTGCTGAACTAGAAGCACGTTTAAAGTTTGCTCAACAACATTTAGACAATCCTGTGAAATACTGGGAGAATATAGTCTGGTCATATTAGACCAAAATTGAACTCAGATGCCCTAATATACTCTATGTTTGGAGGCCAAAAGGCATCAGCCCAAAAACACCAACCATGCAGTTTGAGGTGAGAACATCATGATTTGGGGCTGTTTTTCAGCATACGGCACTGGCAAACTTCATATAATTGTAGGAAGGATGAATGGACAAATGTACCGAGACAGTCTTGATAAAAATCTGCTGCCATCTACCAGGATGATGAAGATAAAACGAGGGTGGACATTTCAGCAAGACAATGATCCCAAACACACAGCCAAGGAAGCTCTCAATAGGTTTCAGAGAAAGTAAATAAAGCTGCTGCAATGGCCCAGCCAATCACCTGACCAGAATCCAATAGAAGATCTATGGAAGGAACTAAACTCAGAGTTCATAGAAGGAGCCCACGGGGCCTTCGGGATCGGAAGAGTGTTTGTGTGAAAGAACAAGCTAAAATCCCACCTGAGCAATTGATGTCACTAATTTCTCCAAACAGGAGGCGTCATGCCATCACAGCCAACAAAGGCTTTTGTACCAAGTATTAAATAAATTTCCATAAGCGCGTTCAATACTTTCACTTTCATTCCTCATTATTACACGTAACTTAATTTATGGACATCTATGGTTTGGGCTCTTTGCCCGTGTGGATTGGGTGTGTTGTTCCCGACATCTGGTGAGAATTTCATGTCAATAGCGCCTTTAAAAATATATTTACTTAGAAAATGTTTGACATGTTCAACACTTATTTCTTCCGATTCCCAAATCCTTCTTTCTTTTTGGGATTTGAAGTTGCCTTTTACTATAACCATTGATAAATCTTCTTCGTTGTGTCTTCGGCTACGGAATTGTTTTCCCGGGTAGATGTCTTTTTGTCCTTTTAATGTTTGATGGTGAGACTTCATCCATCCAGTTTCTGTTCTGTTTCTTCAATGTAGGGACCCTTAATGAAAGTTACTGTACAGAATAAAAAACCAGATCCATGCCAGAGCTATACATGGCATAGGAAAAGAAATGGGCTCAGTCCAGCCCTTCACTAACAGATTATCCCATAAGCACAACTTTTTATTTCTCATATTTTTAAAACTTTTAAAGAGCACCTGTGAAATCTGACCTGTCTGTTTTAGTAAATACTTGTGTTTCCTGTGAAATAACAATTCTCTTATGGGTATGTTCACACGGGCTATTTTCGGCGCGCATTTCGCAGCATATTTGCGCTCTAATACGGGCGAGATGCGTGCTGTAATTACGGTAATCCATAGCTCTCATAGAGAACTATGGATTACGCCTCCTCTCCCCGCTCGTACAATACAATCGTATTGTATGCGCGGGGTTATAAGTGACATCGAAATGTGTTACTGAACCAGTCGGCTGGGAGTTACTATAAAGTTTTCAAGGGATGTTTTTATGCACACACTCTGATTGGACAATGTAAAACCTAAAACCTTACAGAGACCCCCATGTGGTAGCACCCATATGACAAGATCACAAATAAATTTCTTGAAGGTTTGACAGAGGAATAGCACAACATTATAGGAGAAGATGCTCCAGAATCATTATCTTAGGGGAAACACTGATATCTATCAAAAAGGGTGATTCGTGAACGGCCACAGGTCCTTCACAGTGTTGTTTAATGGGGTCAAAAATTAAACATTACAAATAGCAACTGGAACTGCAAAAACTTGGGCTCAAGTCTACAATGACCAGAAACGAGCTGAATTTACGTCATACTCAGCAGGGAACAGCTGTGCATAATTCCAGTCTCCGTTTTTGTGGGTGTCAAGCAGTTGCTATGGCAACCGGGGGCCTAATTATGGCGTCCGTGGCTGTTTTCTTACTACTCCCAATACACCCTGGCATAGGCAGGATATAATAGGAGAGCCATATTAGTACATTCTCCTGCAGTATATTTATATTGCAGATCCATGTGCAAATTATTGTGTCCCTTAGTTGTCAAGTGCCTCAGGGAACTGCAAGTAAAAAAAAAACAAAAAAACACTTGATATTGCTTTGTCCATAACAGTTAGATCTATTAAAATAGAACAAGGCGTGAACACTGGAGAAGAAAAAAATCCTAGCGGCAAAATTGCATTTTTGTTATCTTGTCTTTTCATGTCCCTAAATATTTAAATTAATGGTGATCTAAAAAGCTGCATGATCCCCAAAATTGTACCATTTCATACGCCCTCCCCCCCAAAAAAGGCCTCCCCTCCACATTTTTTTTTTTATTTTTTTTTTTTATAAAGTACTAAAACATAACTAAAAACTTGGTATTCCCAGAATCATACTGGTGTGTAGTATACAAATAACATCATTTTTACCAAACCGTGAACTCCATAAAGCAAAACCCCCCTACAAAAGTAACGCAGTTTTGGGGGGCGTTCTCTGCTTGAATAGTTTAAAAAAAATCCGCCCTCCAGACGGCACTTAGTAAAGTCATCTAGTAAAGTCATCGCGCTGCAAGTAGTGCACCCTTCTGCCGGCTGCCAGGGAGGCAGGGAGCAGGACAAAGATCCAGAATATACAGAAATGTAGAAGACCAAGTAAGGGATTGGGGCAAAGACCTAGAATATACAGAAACGTAGAAGACCAGGATTAAGGGATCGGGGCAAAGACCTAGAATATGCAGAAACGTAGAAGACAAGCAGTAAGGGATCGGAGCAAAGAACTCGAACATAGAAAAGCGGAGACATGGAGTAAGGGAAACATCCTGCTCCTGGCGTGTTTCACTGTACAATGTGAGTGAGGATGGCAGGACAATCTGAAGAACAGCTAGCACATCCCCCCCCACTCAATCAAAGCACAGTCCCTGAAGATTTTGTGCGAATAGGAAGGAGGGGGGAAGTGAGTAGCAGACACACTGTGCTGGCCAGGAGAGGAGCTGAGGAAGAGATAAGAACCACACAAGCATGGCCAGACAGGCAGGAGGCTTAGAACAGGTGGGCTCCAATGACAACCAGCTGACACAGTGATAAGGTAATCAAGGCTCCAGCTGTGGCACCTTTCACTTTTTTTAATGACATGCAATTAGGAAAGTGCCTAACTTATGATTTCTAAGCATCCCACGTCGACATTGCATGGTGGCAAAACCCCTTTAAAGTCCAAAAAATACAGTAGTGCTTATTATCTATAATAAATACATCCAGACATATGGATCTAAAATACTGCTGTGTGAACCAGCTGTACTAAAAAACAAATTGAGGTCACTTGTTTGTCTATGATTTAGGAATGCGGACCCTCCCAAGTTCTATGTGGAGAATGTTTGGCCATCTGGCTCCTTTCTTCCCTGCAATCCCAGTTCTCTTCAGAAAAGTCACTTTGTTGACTCCTCAGTTGACATCTGGGCTCGTCATCTGGACTGATGCCAGGAGCAAGTATGGGTCCTCCTGAGCTTTGGTAGAAGAGACCACTTGTCCTGTACCTCTTAGGCTATGTTCACATGGCTTATCCACGGCATAATTGCGGGGAAGGATTTCGCCCGCAATTACGCCGTGTGCTGTGGAACAGGGGGGCCGGTAGCTCGCTGGCCCCATAGGCATTCATTCCCCACGGCGCAGATACGCCGTTAATACGTAGCATGACACTTTCTCCCCGCTCGCCGTATTGCGCGCGCGGGGAGAGGTGACGGAACCCATAGTTCTCTATGAGAACTGTGGATTACCGTAATGACTGGGACGGATTTCAGCCGTAATTCGCGCAGTACGGCGCGAATTACAGACTGAAATACGTCCCAAAATAAGCCGTGTGAACGAGGCTTATTCCGAGGCTTATCCCGAGTGGGATCAGGATATAAGATATAGCGGGGGCCTTTCTCTTTTTAGAATGGGTCTGATCGTATTCTTGTGCACTTTTTTGTGTGATACTTTTGCATTTTGGGTAGAGAGCACCTACTAGGGCTTTAAAAATAAAATGGAGCTTCACCTACTTTATATAAGAGCTATGTTCTACCCATTCTGGGATGCAAAATGGTGGGATTTATGCAAACTCCATAAAAAAATAAAAAAGGGTGTTCTTGGGTGGATCAGGTTGTTCCCACAGGTGGGACTCGAATATTACAGAATCAGAATAAAAGCTGGTAAGTATTGTGATACCATGGTTTACTTTCAGCTGGTTTCCAGGCTGGCTTCAGTATAAGAAGCATTCACTTACTTTATATGAGCCTGTTATTAACACTTGTTGATATGGGATTTTTTGGGGGGGGGTTTCTTTAGCCTTCCAAAATAAATTTGGAAGTCCGACTAAAGTGTTCTCGTTTTTGTGTTTAGTTGTGCTTTAAGGCAGTTGAACACAAAGGAAGCAATGTTCCTTTATCCTTCTCCAGCAAGAGTCTATGAATAAAGTGCCCATAGCCAGTGAGAAGTGCAAAGGAAACCCCTTCCCCATGCCTGATTTCGGTCTGGAAGCCTCACAGAGTTTCCTATTTCTTAAGTCGTTCCGAGGTATGGAAACGAGAGCATGTACGTTTGTGAATGTTACCAAATGCTTTCTCACGTTAGGACGATAATGCAGTTGTGTCCTGGATTTTACCCGATGTGTATGAGTGTTAATGGTCCCTGTAATGTAGGTACGCTGAGGTGGTCGTTTCATCAGAAGCCTCTTTGAGTCATGTTTTGGAGCTGTTGCCGAAAAAGAAAGTAAATGGGAAGAAGCTTGATGTTCGACCGGCAAACAGGCAGAACCTATCGTTCTTTGAAGCAATTGCACGAAAGAGTAAGAAGCTTTCACCCACTTTTAGTATTGTTAAAAACAAAAGTGCACCTCTGTATTGCACCTTATTACAGAAGCAATGGAGGGGTGCACTAGGGCCTTTTGTCCTTTTATGGTTATCCCCAGCACAGTACCCTGTTTCTCTGAAATAAACCCTATCATGATTTTTCAGGATTTTTGGAGTATGCTCAAAATATAAGCCCTACTCCACAAATAAGGCCTAGTTACAGTTTACTAAAAAAGAGTGTTCAGGCAGCTATACATGTAAAAAAGTTAATAGAAGAGACACAAAAATGGGACATTACTTACTCAAAAAACACCATAATTTTTGGGCCATATTCACAGCTCAATGGCTGGACTAGACTGAACCCAGTAGCAGACAACAGGTGCAGTTAATTACTGAGCAGCAGCTCACACACCCCACTGCTAGGGGAACAATTTAGATGATAAAAAAAAATGCACATTAGCACATAATACCTGTTCACACAGTATGCAGAAAAGCCACAGTATAATACATGGGGAGATTGCACAAATGCAAAAATACCAATAAAACAACCACTCGCACACTCTCAATGCATGAGGGGGGTGGTTTCTGGTACTACAATTGCATATAAATAAGGCAATAAAAAATTTAATACAGCAGAACAGATACAGTAGATACTTCATCAAAGAAAGCTGGGACCCCCAAGAGAATCACATTCGAAAGACCCCACAGCAATCAGGGTTGGGTAGTGCTGGGCTCTCAGAAGAACACAGCTGGAACGGCAATTAACCTGACAGTGATGCAGACTGTGTGCGAGAGCCCATCCACTAGCGGCAATTGCCAACTCTACTTGTTTTGGGTCTAAAGGGGTCTGGCAAGTAATTCTTTTGTAGGGGTCCTGCTTTTCTTGGTGAAGTAGGTCTGTTTTTGTTGGTGAATAGACATCCACCATTTACTGCAGTACAGGTGTATGTACCAGTAAACAGGGGAAGAAGAAACTAAGACATCCCCTTAACATAAGCCCTGAACCATCTTTTGGAGCAAAAAATAATATAAAATCCTGTCTTATTTTCGTAGGAACACAGTATTACATGAAACCGGTATGAATGTACTATATACAGTCCCAGTATAGACTTGTGCTCTCTTCAGAGTTATTGGGTTGAATATTTCTATCAGAATTCTGATCTGCCAGGCTAGTATCGGCTGTTTTTCGGAATCAGGTGTTTTACGTTTCTTTTCTCACGGTGGTCTACTATTTTGTTTCTTTATAGCGGAAGGTGTCTCTAATTCAAAGGACCTCGTGGACCCGGCAGATGGCTTCTCCAGCCCCATGGAGCCTGGTATGTCAGCACCACGACCAGAGACTCCCAAAAATATAGTGCCGTACTTTGCACGGCCACCGTTTCTTGAGAACAGTTCTCGCATCCCTGTTATGAACCTCCCTCATCCCCCAATGTCTGTTCCTCCACCTCCTTCATCCGCCTTACCTACTGTATACCGAGCTCCTCCTATTCCTCCCCTGCACTACTCCCACCTTATGCCCCCACCTCCAAGACTGCCACCTCCACTAGGGATGCCTCCACCGGGCGGTGTTCCTCCAGCTCTTCACCAGAATCCTGCATTTTTCCCTCCTCCGAATTCTATGGTTGGCCCTCCACCTGACCCATACAAGATGATTTCCAACCCCTATCTACATGGACGGTAAGTGTCGAAAGGAATCTAGAACCAATATTTTCTATACTAATTGAAACCAAATAATACTAAATATTCCTTTCTTCTTAGCTGTTTTCTGTCTAGATTTTGTTTTATTCTGTTAGCCATATGTGATTATAGGAACAGCGATGCTTTGAACAGCATATAGAGAGATGCTTTACTGCAGCTATATGGACATAGCATCCTGTGAACAGGAGTTCACTTAACTTTGATGGGGAAGTTTTCTAGGTTTTCTAGCCGTGTCCTGGGAAAAAGTCACTTTGTAAGGAGGGCAAGGATATGTTCACACGGCGTCTTCACTCTGTATGAACATCCGCTTTTCTGATGCGTCTCCGGGTCCATCATGACCGACCCAGAGAAGCATCTAACAATTAGCAGTGACTTTATCACTGCCGGCTAGAGTAACAACACAGTGGGGTTCACATGAGAGATCGCCGCTGGTGTTTGCATCGCCCCTGTCGGGTCCGTCTTGCGGATGCGATCAGAGAAATTACATGCAATCTTGGATCGCATCCACAAGACGGACCCGACAGGCGCGATGCAAACACACAGCGGCGATCTCTCATGTGAACGCCGCTGCGTGTCTGTCATGGCCGGCAGTGATAAACTCACTGCCTAATTGTTAGATGAGTCTCTGGGTCCGTTCTGATGGACCCAGACACGCATCACAAAAGCGTATGTTCATACGGAGGCAAGACGCCGTGTGATCATACCCTAAGAGAGTGAGCTGTGACTGGGTCCTTTTGTGGGTGGTGAATCCTGTGTTATCTGCACATTGGTGTTATCCTGCCTGTAATGGCAATAAGGAGACTGCTGAGAAGTGATCTCTACAGAACAAGGCATATCAGACTATTATTAGGCCTAGTGGCCAGAGTAAAAACTGCAGCATTTTAAGATTTCTTTAGGCTCTGTCTCCGCTGCACAGAAAAATGTCTGGTTTTTTTTTCAGCGTTTTTAGTTTTCTAAAAACGCTGAAAATAAGACCGTAAAGCTTTCCCATAGACTTGTGTGGTAAAAACGTCTTGCAGTTTCCACAGAACGTCTTTTTTTTTTCTGCTCGTTTTTTTTACTGGTCGTCTTTTGCAACATGTTGCCAAAAACGCCAGAGCAGGGCAGAAAATTTACTATTTGAGTGCCGGACGTTTTTTGGCGAGTTTTTGCTGAGTTTTTTGCTTGGTGGTGTTTTTCTATTAAAACCCACCCAAGAGGTTAAAGTCCCACCTATAGTGGTTAACAGGTTATACGTTATCACATCTGCATACAAGTGTTTGATGTGTCCTTGTTTGTACCGTTCGTAATAAAATGATCATGCTTTGGTCGCTAACGCAATTCAAGATTTTTTTTCGTTAAAAATACGCTTATTTACGGATTTTGCCGCTAAAATCCTTTTCTTACCAGATTTTGGCGCTAATAAAGATACCTCGTTTCTGACACTAAAGATTTTTTTTTACGGATTTTGCCGCTAAAGTCCGTTTTCTTAATGAATTTTGACGCTAATAAATTTATCTTGCGCTTCTCTGCAAAAATGCGTTTTTTACAGATTTTGCCGCTAAAATTATTTTTTTTTTACGGATTTTTAGCAGCAAAAGAGAGAGATTTATTAGCGCCAAAATCCGTTAACCAGATTTTTAGCAGCAAAATCCGTAAAGCAACTGCAAGATTACATATAAATGCAATGATGTGCTTCACACCCCTTTTGTAGGGTGGAGTCACATCCAATGGCTGAATTTATGCATACATTAAAAAACAGACATGAAGACCAGCAAAAAACGCGCTTTAAAAATGTGCCAAAATATGCAAATCGCGGCAAAAATAAATTCCTTTTTTTTCCCCCCAGCTGCTTTTGATAGGCAGTGGACAAAAAAACATAACATTTCAATAGTGAAGGATTTAGAGCTCACCTTGATTGCAGTCTTCAATCATCTGTTATGCCTCATACGGCCAAACCCAATTCTAAAGCAGGTGCAGTCCCCAGTCGCAGGACACATGAAGTAGTAAACTTGCAAAGAAGCACTTACTTGAAAGGTATAAAAGCCGTTTCTTTATTATTTCAATCTTCGTGCATAAGGATAAAATAGCGTAATACAGGCAGTGGTAAAGGCTGACGCGTTTCTGGCTAGATACTAAGCCCTTGTTCACAGCAAGGGCTTAGTATCTGGACAAAAAACATAGTTTTATGAACATTTTTAGGATTTGGTTTTCAGGTCGTTTTTTCGTCAACTGCAGGGTAGTCAGAGCCTAAAGTGTAGACCATAACATAGAACAAAACTTGACATAACAAAAACTTTAAACAATGGGTAAATTTTTGCTAATTCACAAAATACAACCAAGTTTCATGTGCTCTGTGTAATGGAACTAACCTCCTTTCTTGATCTCTAACCTCCCAATAACCGTTCATAAGTCTTCACGGTAAACACCCAGACACAGCTGCTTTACTGCTTTGACAGTGAAGAATCTTCTGATCTTAATTTACTAATTTACTCCTTGTGTGATGCAATCAGTTGCCAGTGCATTGCTGCAAACGGACGTACAGTTGTGTCCAGAAGACCGCTTGGGTACAGGAGGTGTCTGCATCATCAAAACCAGATGTAATATACAACAGTCTTCCCGCTATATTGGCTGGGACTGGAGAGAAACCTGGTCGCGGCTGTTTTACTTTTTAGATGCTGCAGTCAATTTATTTTTTTTGTTAGCGTTTCTCTTTGATTGAACTGAGTAGCGCTGCAGATAGAGGGAGCTTACTGCATAAAGATTTAATATGCAGACCAAAGGTCTTCAAACTGCGGCCCTCCAGCTGTTGGGAAACTACAGCTCCCATCATGCCCACTGTTAGGTATTATATAAATGCATGGTGGGAGTTGTAGTTTCCCAACAGCTAGAGGGCCACATTTTGAAGACCCCTGATGTAGACTGTTCAGGGCGTATCCAAAGCACGTCTGAGCTGATTATACTTTTCATCCTTCATTGAGATATAATAATCATAAGCCAACAATCTTAAAAATAATAGCGCATCTTATTCATCAAGCCTCTTACGTTTTCAGTAACATGAAGCTCCCACAACCCCCAGTCAGTGAAGCAGAGTTTGAAGAGTTAATGAACCGAAACAGGGCGATATCAAGGAGTGCACTTTCCAATGCTGTATGTGGGGCGACATCAGGTACCAGCTTTTGTTCTACTTACCCTTTTACTGCGTGTGTATGTGTCATAGGTTTTCTTTTCCTCTGGATATCATTATAATCTTTTGCTCTCTATACAGGAGATTATGCAAATGCCATAAAAACCCTAGAGACGGCGATTGCTGTTATAAAGGAGTCTCGTGTAGCCAACGATGATCGTTGTCGTGTCCTCCTGACCTCCCTCAGAGATTGCCTACATGGAATACAAGACAAGGCCAACTCTTCCAGGTAATCCAGGTCCTAATATTCCAGCTACAGCTGAAAATAGAAATACATATGTTCAGCTGTGCAGCACTTGATGGTTTACTTCTGCTGGTTCATTGCTTTGGATACTGTATCTGAGCCATAGCTGGACCTGCAAGACTATGGCGTGCGGCACAATTGGAATTTCTGTATGAAATGGGGACTCTTTGAGAAGAGAAAATAGGTTTGTCACCAGCGTTAGTGAGCGTTCACATGGCGTTAGGAGGTCATTCTGTGGGTATCGTCATCCTTATGGGATGAGGATGACTTGTACAATAGAAGTATTAAGGCTTC
Organism: Phyllomedusa bahiana; assembly: GCA_025379985.1. Taxonomy (NCBI): domain Eukaryota; kingdom Metazoa; phylum Chordata; class Amphibia; order Anura; family Hylidae; genus Phyllomedusa; species Phyllomedusa bahiana. The sequence goes on from JAODAL010018379.1 coordinate 63,869, forward strand.
TCCTTCTTTGGTGCCATCATTTTATGTGCGGGATACAAAACCATGGTCTACCCCGGAGATAAAGGGTATACTCCACTGAATAGGGTAAATGTAGTCCAGCGGGACTTTTATGGGCCTGACACGGTATCCGTCGGAGTATTTTCTTTTTTTTTTTTTTTCTTTTTTTTTTTTTTTTTTTTTTTACAGTACCCCAATGTTTACCTCTAATGGACTCCAAAGCATTGTGTGAACAGCCCCTGTTTTTAAAGGGAATGTGTCATCAAAAATGACTTATTGTTTAACTCGCGTTTTTATGTTCAACACATTTTTTAAGAATTTTTGGTTATATATATATATATTTTTTTTTTTCCGTATCACTTTCAGTATTTTTGAATAATTCTTAAAGGGGTTTTGCCACCATGTAATGTTGACGTGGGATCCTCCAAAATGGGTATTAAATCACTTTTCTAAATATGTCATTAAAAAAAGTGAAGACTCTGAGAGCTGCAGCATTTCTCAGTCCCCCTTAGTTACCTCAAAGCTTCCACTAGACACGACCCAGGAGCTGACAGGCCGCGCTTGCGTGAAACACTTTTTATCTGATGACAGGCAAAATGAATGAGCTTTTAAGGCACCGGGTAGAAAGTTGAGTCTGAGGCTGTGTCTTGCTGTATTGAGAATCCACTGTTGTACTGTTTATTATTTCACTTAAGTTTTGAGACGCTCCCTTCTTCCTCACTCCTTACTCACCCCCTCCCTCTCAGCTCTGCGGCCTTCATGACTCAGCGTGATTTGTTGACATTCTGCCTGTGCTAAGGAGAGAGGTAAGAAACTTGCGTCCTGGCAAATCCCCTTTAAAGCAGTGCAAACAAGGCCTAGTGGCCAAAGTGAAAACTGCAAGACTTAAGAATTATTAAAAATATTGAAAGTGATATGTAAAATTAAAAAAACTTAAACAATGACTAATTTTTGATGACACATTCCATTTAAAGTATCATGTGAGTATACACACAAGAAGTTATCCTTCTTATGGGCTGACAGAATTGACATGTTGTCTCTGCAGAAAACGACACCGCTCCAGAGATCGATCACCCAGCCGGTCACGGGAAGGCAGTAGTCGACGTCACAGAGACCCACATGAAGATCGATCAGATGATTATTATCATGACCGGCATCGCGACAAGGACCGACATCGTTAGTACAGGTAATGAGTGAGAGAGGTAACGCTTAGTCCAGCCTAAATTATAATGCAGAGCTGCATTCATAATTCTGCAGGCCGAGCTAAACTTCCCTGGCACCTACATTTCTGTAAGGAGCATAGTAAGGTGATTTGCCTTTTGGAAAGTGCAGTTTTCCCCACTGGACTGTTTTTAATGCCAGGAACTTAGGTGATGAAGTTGTCAAATTCATATAAAAATGAATCGGCTACTGGTGGGCAATAAAGCAAAAAAAAAAACCCTATGCTCCCCTTCCTCTGTTCCAGCGCTGGTGCTCTCCGGTCTTCCGTTTTCCTTCTGTTCACTTCCAAACGGCAATGTCAGGAATTGGCACCTGATTGACTGCAGCAGTGATGTCCCTTTCTGAAGAGGACAGAAGGTAGACAGAAGACTGGCGAGAGCCCGCACTGGAGCAGAGGCATGTGAGTTTAGGTTTATCGACCATCAGTAGCTTATTATTTAATTGTTATATGAACCAAATTTCCCTTTTTAAGCTTTTAAGAATTATCTCCAAATAATATGAAGTCATAATGCTAGAATATCCCATCACTTTATGATCAGTGGGGATCTGACCGCTAAGACCCCACCGGTTCTGAGAAAGAGGCGGCACTTGTGCTGATTCAGCACTCCTGTCTCTTACCAATTTCCCAATTCTTCTAATTGCACGGACATGAGAGCAGGAGATGTTAACTATAATGCAGAGAGATATGGAGGTCAAAGGAACTAGTCTTTTTTTGTGTGGTAGAGATAACACTGCTCTCGAGCTGCAGGCAGTCTTAGTTGCCGACCTGTGGTGACATGGCTCCCTGCTATCGGATAAGTTAGAGCAGAGAGAGAAGGGGAGAGCAGGTCGGTAACCAGATAAACCTGTGTGCACTCAGAGCAGATAAAATCTTTTACCTCCTGACCTCGAAAAAATCAGGAGACATGTATTTGGAATAAGTCTTGATTTACCGTTCCCTACATGTTGAAAACTAAGCTTTGTAGTGAGACAACCCCATTAACTAATAAAGTTATTTAAAAAGGTGGACATGCACATTAAAAGTATGATGTGTCGATACACCCCACACAGAAGTGACACACACCCTTCTGGCAAAACTACTATTGTAGTTTTTATTTTCCACATGTATGTGTGTTGTGTCTGGTATTGTGTGTTATACTATACTGGTGGTTAGCTGCAGTCCGTGGGCATTGTTTGTGCAATTTCTTTGTTCTGATCTCAAACAACCCTAAATGCACAAGTGTGTATGGAAAATATGCAGCGTTTTACAGTAGTAGGAAAAAAATACAAATGTAGCTGGACAGCTCTTTTAACCCATTAAGCACCAAGCAATTTTAGTCATCTTGTTTATCGTTGCATTAACCCTTCAAGCCCCAGGCCTGAAAAGTAGTTAATGAGCGAACTTTTTTTTTTAGTTTTTGCTTCCTCACATTTCAACAGTTGTAACTTTTTTATTTTTTCAATGATGCAATTGTATGAGGCCTCATTTTATTCGAGACAAGTTGTACTTTATGGGGGAATAGTTTAAGTTCACTTATACATAATTGCAGAATTTTTTAAATTTTTTTGTTTTAAAATTATTATTTTTTTTTTATTTTTTTTTTACACCATTCACATTTCAAATTTAATAACTTGTTAGATTAATTCTGCAGATTATTACCGTCATGTGGATACCTAATATGTGTATTTTTTTTTTGTGTGTAATGTATGCACAATTATTTTTTATTCAATATTTACTTTATTATTTTGTATTCATTTTTTTTTTGTTATTTCTTTTTTTTTTTTTTTTTTTTTTTTTACACTTAGTAATGTATTGGCATATTCATATATGCTAATACATTATAATCTGTGTCAGTCTGACACAGTCTGTCCTGGTCACTGGCTTGTTACCCAGACAGCCCTGGGGCTACTCTAGGTCCCCAGGGCTGACTGTGCAGCCGTTCCCCGGGCTCTGTCAGGTCACTGGGTGTTCCAATCACCCGACAGAGCAGGGGGACTTCTTGATTGTGCTGCGATGACGATCCGCCACAATCCAAGGGTTAAAGCACCGGAGTGCGGGGGTTCAATGCTTCCCGCTGCTTGCAGGAGATGATCTGGGATCAGGGCTGTGTAGTACAGCCCCAATCCCAGCGCTGCTGCGGCGCCCGGGCGCCACAAACCCCGATGTCTGCAGCGACGCCAAAAGACATCGCTGTAGACGAATGAAGCGCACCAGCCGACGTCAAAAGTCGGTGGGCGGTCATTAAGGGGTTAAAAGAGCCATAACCTTTATGTTTTTGTGTCCGCATAGCCATACGAGGTTCCAACATACAAAAGCATAAGTGTCTGTATCCAGTTCGCCGTATTACATGCATGTTGTGGTGTGCACGTTTCTTCAGATGCTCCATGTTTGAAATTGTACATTGGAAAAAAACAACTCCTCTTTTTGTTGGTAAAACCCAACAGAGAAAAGAGGGAAAGGCTCCCAAAAAATAAGAAAATGTGAAAAAGATAAAGCTTAACTTTTACTTATAAAAGACAATAAACTCTGCCTACATAAAAAAAAATCTGTACAATCCAAAAACACCTAACACGTTTCAGACGTAATCCTTACTTGCACACTGAACAAAGATTTATATAGAATGCTGAAAACACCTGAAGGAGGGGGACGGGATGACAGACACCCCCGGAGGGGGAAAGAGGACATTCCCTAACACAGAGGGATATAAAGCGCATAAACATATACAGTTGGGCTCAAAAGTTTACATATTCCGGCCGAATTTTTACTTTCATGGCTTTTTTTTCAGAGAATATGAATGATGACACAAACTTTTTTCCACTCATGCTTAGTGGTTGGGTGAAGCCATTTGTTGTCAAACTAATGAGTTTTCTCTTTTTAAATCCTAATGACAACCAAAAACATCCAAATGACCGTGATCAAAAGCCACCCTGGTGATTTTGATCTGATAACATGCACAGAAGTTGACGTGATTGGGTTTGAATGGCTACTAATGGTAACATCCTCACCTCTGACCTTTTTGCTTGTAATCGGCATAAAAGCTGAGTGAGTTTCTGGGATCCAGACACTCTTGCTTCTTTCATCCAGCCACTGAGGTTTCTGGATTGTGAGTCATGGGGAAAGCAAAAGAATTGTTAACGGATCTATGGGAAAAGGTAGTTGTACTGTATAAAACAGGAAAGGGATACAAAAAGATATCCAAGGAATTGATAATGTCAGTCAGCAGTGTTCAAACCGTGATTAACAAATGGAAAATCAGGGGCTCTTTAAAAAAAAAAAAAAAAAAACCCAGTCAGGTAGACCAACGAAAATTTCAGCCACAACTTCCAGGAAAATTGTTCAAGATGCAAAGAGAAACCCACAAATAACATCAACTGAATTACGGGACTCTCAAATTTGCACTCATTAGCCCGGAAGCTGCGCCTGGGACATACTTGGACGTTCCAACATGACAACATCCAAAACACAAGGACAAGTTGACCTGTCATTGTCTACAGCAAGAATAAAGTGAAGTTTGGAGGGGCCATTCAGTCCATGACCTCTATATCATTGATACCACTCTGGAGATCTCAGCAAGCCAGTTCATACAGACAGCCCAGAATTTACGGAACTGGAGCTTTTGGCTAAGAGAAAAAATCGAACTTCTTGGCCAAAACCCATAAACATTATTTGGAGAGGTGTAACAAGGCCATTTTTGAAAGGAACACCACCCCTACTGTAAAGCAGGGAGGTGGATCACTGATGTTTTGGGGATTGTGCCCTACAAAGGCACAGGAAACTTGGTAAAAGTTGAAAAAGAAGCAGCAGTTATCAGCAAATACTGGAGGCACATTTGCACCATCACCCCGGAAAGCTGCGCTGGGACGTATTTGGGGTTTCCCAAAAGGGAAACACCCAAAAACACAAGGAAAATCGACCGTATTGTTCAGCAATAAAGTGAAGGTTCGGAGGGGTCTCCGTCTCCTGACCTCAAATCATTGATCCACTTGGGGAGATCTCAAGCAAAGTGCAGTTCATAAAAGACAGCCCAGGAATTTACGGAAAAGGAGGTTGTTGCCAAGAAATGGACAGCTTTACCATCTGAGAAAATAAACAGCCTCATCCACAACTACCGCAAAAGACTTCAAGCTGTCATTGATGTTAGAGGGGGAAATACACGGTATTAAGAACTGGGGTATGTGAACTTTTGATCAGGGTCATTTGGATGTTTTTGGTTGTCATTATGATTTAAAAAGAAAAATCAGTTTGACAATAAATGGCTTCACCCAACCACTAACCATGAGTGGGAGAAAAGGTTTGTTATCATTCATATTCTCTGACAAAAGGCCAAGAAAGCAAAAATTCTGGCGGGGTATGTAAACGTTTGAGCACAACTGCATGTAGTAATGTCATATAGATAAGAAAATAGATATACAAACTGACAGATCACATACACAAAATAAAAAATGTACCATACAAGACTGTGCAAAAGGGAATACACTCATGGCATGGTGTCAGGTCGTTAATTATCTAGGTGCACGTGACAAAAATGTCATGTAATGCAATATGTCAAAATGTGTTCAATGATCAGTATTAAAAAAAAAAATAATAATTAACGAGAATACATTATTATAAGTAAAAGTTCTATATTTTTTAATTTTTAATTCTTTGGGAGCTGGGCTTTTCTCTTTTGGGTTTTCTCGACAGAGAGGAATTTTTTCTTCCTATAGCCCTATAAGGGTTTGGGGTTTGTTTTTTGGAGGGGGGGATACATAGAAGTTATCGATTAACTTTCAACAACTCTGAGAGAACTGGGGAAATAAAAAGCAATAACTGCTGTTTTTGTTTTGTACATGTTAAATTCACACGATTTAGCATATAGTAAAAATAATTTGACAATGTTATTCTGTTTGTGTGGGCAATACCATAATTGTGTGGTGTTTTTTTTTTTTGTTTTTTTTTATAAAAGCTGTTCACCATGTGAATTAATGTGGTAATTTTATAGTTTGGGTGAAGCAATACCAACCATGTATATGTTTTTTTTTGGGATTTTAGTTATTTTTTTCAAAAAAAATTTTTGTCTGTCTTTAACTTTTTTTTTTTTTTCTTCTAATCCAGATAGGCAACTTGATCATGCAGTCTTTTGATTACTCATAAAATACATTGCGTTATTTATACTTGTGAACTTAAAACTGCCAGGCATCTTTAGACTATGTTCACACTGTGTAATTGAGGGGCGTACAGTACGCCCCACAGTTATGCCGGGTATTTGGGAGTCACGCTGATCGGCGCGTACTCATGTAACGTGGGGGGGGGGGAGCAGCCCACTAGCCCCATAGACTGTCATTACCTATGCGCCGCGAATAAGTGACATGTCACTTATCTCCCCACGTGTACAATACGATCGTATTGTTGTACACCCAGGGAGAGGAGGCGTAATCCATAGTTCTCTATGAGAACTATAAATTACCGTAATGTCGGCACGCATCTCGCTCGTATTAGCTGCAAATACGATGCGGAATGTGTACCAAAATTTGTCCGTGTGAACAGACCCTTATTGGCCATCCACTTGGCAGATTCTAACAACTATACACAGATGTCAGACCCAGCAGCTCCCATTAGATCAGGGTCCTGGCTGTCTTCAGACACCTACGCCCCGGCTCCATCCAGCGCAGGTCACAGATGCCAGCTCATTTTTGCAGGTCCTTAATATGTTAATGTGGAGACCTCCGATGCTCGCTGTTCCATCAAATGCGTTTAATGAAGAATTTCTGAAGACTTGTGTGACTAACAATCTTCTCTCCCCAGGTCTCCGTTATGACGCACAGATAATGTTTTTTTTTTTTTTTCTTTTTAATTAAGAGGGACAATTTTGTTGTTGTGACCTAGAGTTGATGCTTGACCCTCCAGCTACAAATTGTCGCAGCCCCCTCCCCGTGATTTATTCCATTTCATGCAGGGACCATGTCTCATCTAGGAAGCACAGCTCTCTCCATCTGTTCCCAGTCAACACACCTGCCCTGGAAATGTACAGAAGACACAGCCTCTCTGCAGGCCCTTTCGTCTGTTTCTCAAGAGGAAATTTTTTTGTTGCTGTTGAAGATCTGCCACTATTCCACTAAACAATAGCTGGTTTCCTTCTACTTCTCTTGTGTTTTCTCCTCGCTGCAGTTTGTTCATATAAAGAGGCTACTTATATCAAGTGAATCTAACTTCTATACAGTGACACATGTAACTCAAATCCCTGTTCCGTACGTGCACTGACTGTAGGCTGCCTGTTTTGGTCCTCCTCCTTCGTCTTCTGGTCGGCAGACTGGTGATGGGCGCTGGCAAAAACTGCTGAATGTGTTGTATAGTGAGAATACTCCGTGTTGAGGGGAACTGAAGGACGTACTCACTGTCCTGTCACTTTCTAACCATAGTATTTGGGTTGTATGGAGGGAGCGAATTGACCAGGCAGACTCTGGGAGGGGTGAGTTCAGTGCTCGGCCTAAAGAATTATGATTTTTTTTTATGATAAAGAAAAAAATGTATCAGAACTTTTAGTTGCGCATCTATGGTTGGGAGTTGTAGCTTACAAGGCACCATTTAATATCCTTGCCTTAGAGCGGTGGGCAATTCACCCCTCCCATGAAACATTCGCTATCTCTTCCTGGGAATTGTGAATAAACTTGATAACATTGTCAATATTTTACATGAGTCGTCTTCTTTTTCATATGAATGTATAAAGGATGGAGAACGAGGGGCTGCACACACCAAATTTTGCGGAGTCTAGCTGGCCTGGATTGAAATCTCTACATTGGTCTCCTAAGCATTGACTAGTGTTGCGCTTTTAATTCGAGTCTATATCAAATTTGAAAAAAAACACACAAAAAAAATAGGACATTACTTAGAAAACACCACCATTTTGGGCCTTGTTCACAGCTCAATGGCTGGACTAAACTGGGCCCAGAAGCAGGCATCTCTAGCCTTATATGCTCCTGTCAGCTCTTTTTTCCCAGGAGCATATAAGGCTAGAGATGCCTGCTTCTGGGCCCAGTTTAGTCCAGCCATTGAGCTGTGAACAAGGCCCAAAATGGTGGTGTTTCCTATATCAAATTTGACCGAAATATTAGATATTCAATTTGGGTTTAGCTGGAATCAACTTTAGCAAAAATCAACAAAGAAATCAATTTGTCGTGTTTTAGAAGTTAAAGGGGTTTTGCCACAAAGTAAAATTGAAGTAGGAAGCTTGCAAATTAAATAATAAACATTTTCACCATTCATCAGTATTACAAATTCTGTACCATTTTTGTTTTAGCTGATCCCTTAGTGATCTTTAGTGTACAGCTCATCTCTAGAGCATACGACTAGTCTTGCCGCACATGCTTAGACATCACCTCTCCTCTCAGTCAGCTACTGTCAGTCTATTCCCTACCTAGTAATCACATACTCACTACAGAGCGAGTGTTTAAACCCAGGTACTGTCAATCTACTCCTGCCCTCTGTACTCCTTAGTAATTAGTCAAACAGTGCAAATAAATAAAAAGAAATGTATGTGCATTGAGACAAAAAAAATCCACGTGTTTGGTTTCTGCAGAGATTTTAACCTAGGACCCCTATGTTGGAAGGCAGAAGTTATAACCACTCAGCTACATTGTAGCTATTCACAGCTCTTTACGTTAACAGACCTTTGTTTTACTAGAAGGAGCACACTGGGGAAAGGCATGGTGATGTCAGCCTGCTAGGTCACTTGGTATGCAATTCAAACAAATCATACACGCTCCCTTGTGAGCACACTGAAAACTGAAGCTGGATAAAACATTGATGAAATGCTTTTGTGGCAAAACCCCTTTTCTGTGTTGCTCATGGCCCAGTGTCACTCGCGGTGTCACTTCTAGTATCCCTATGTTATCTCTGTTATGTGAACCAGAAGTGACGTTGGGTATTGCTTCAGGAGCTATGTGGGATTGGGAGCAAAGCTGAAAGGTAAGTTAAACACCATGACGATTTTAGTGTTGGGGGGGGGGGGGGGGGGGGGATATTGGTACGAGAGGCCCCGAACCCAAATTTTTCCACGTTTGATGGAACCAGTGTCGAATTGAAGATCTATTTGAGCAATACTAGTGCTGACCATTATTAAGGTCCCCCAGTGACACCATTGCTCCTTAAATCATTAGGCTAACTTAAGAACTAGTTGCTAGGTTCCAGACCTATGCTGACCCATGTCTTCCATAATAAACCCCATGTGTAGGATCCCCTTTGAAAAACCAATTCCTTTTTTGTGACCAAAATGCATGAAAAGAAAATGTTTGCAATTGATCCCATACCAACCCTACTAAATGTAGGAGAAAGTACGGAAGTATGACTACAGGTTCAGACTACATTAGTAGGGTTTCCTTAGAGTCCATGCAGAGACACAAATGCCTTTTAGCTGTAAATTAAAAAATTATAGGAAATTTTTAATTAAGACCCATTACAAATCATTTTTATTTAAAAAATTTAGCATGGAGGGGGGGTGGTTGACAGGGCCCGTTGTGGAGGAAGCAGCTTGAGAGCTCCTCCATTTCTTGGCTCCATCCGATTATCTTGCCTTGACATGGGAAAAAATCCTCCAAAAAAGAAAAAAAAGGACCCCCGGCCGCCCCCGGGGGCCCCAAAAGCAAGGGGATTTTGGGCCCCAATTTTGGGGGTTATTCGCCCTAATGCCTTTTGGGGGCCCCCGCCATGAGCCTCTCAAGATGGCCCCTCGCCCGGCTGGCTCCTCTCCCTACAAACCCCGAGCCTTTCACCCACCCTTTCCCTGCAACACGTTTGGACGTCGCAAAGGGGGACCCCCCGTGATCCCGCTGCCGAGCCAAAAATCCTCTGCCCCCCCTGCCCCTGCAAGTGAAGCGGCGCCCCCCGCTCCGATTCACGCGCGAGGGGGACCCCTTTGCGGGGCCAAAGCCGGGTGAGTCCCACCATGAGCCCGGACATGCGCCGAGCATCGTTCCTGGCCGGGGGAGTCGCAGCAGGGCCTCTGATACGCTGATGGCGGGCTCACCGTCCCGCAAGGGAGTAGCGGCTCAGATGGGGCCTTTTTTTCCCCCCACGCAGACGGCTTCCCGGAAAGAGTGATGAGGACGCCCTCCCCCTCCCCGGACCTTGGCCCCCGGGGGTTTTTTAGCGACTTTTCAGGCCCGGGGGCCCGGGAAAAATTCTGGGGATCGGGTGGGGAGGGGTAAGGGGGTGCCCCTCTGCAGACTCCCCTGTATCGGCGCCTGAGGCGCATCGCCGGTCCCGGGATCAGGAGGGAGGGGGGTCGGCCGGTCGCCCCGACAGGCCCCCGGGGCCCCAAGCTGTCTAGACCAAGGTCAGTGCCCGAAAGATGGTTTTTCCCTTCCCCTGGGCATAATGGGGGGAGACGAAGGGCCTTAAAGATACACCCCAGATGGGGGGATTTTGCTAAGGGTCCTGGGGGCACGCTCTCATCCTCACGGACCCCCGCCCCCTGACTGGGGACTGGGTCTCCCTGCATGGCTCCTCCCCCGGGTGCTTTATGAGGGGTCCCCGGATCCGGCCACCATCAGGCCATAAACCTTGTGGGGGTGTCCCCAAAATGGATCCCTCGCACCCAATAGGGATATGCCCCAAACACCACCAAGGGGTTTTAGGGGCCTTGCGACTCGGGTCTGTACCCCGTAAACCCGGGGTTCCAGGTAGATGGGGGGCTCCCCTCTGGGCTTGGCCCATCGTTCAGTGGGGGGTGGAGCGGCCTTTCCCCAAGGGAAAGGGGGGACTGTGCATTTCCCACATGGTCCCGGGGTTTCTTGGCCCATGATCGGACAATAAGCTCCAGCTGACCCCCCCCGAGTCCCCGCCTTTATCCCTTCCGGGGTCTATGCCCCTCTCTCAGCCCCAACCTTTCCTAGGAGGGCTGGCATTGGTTCCCTA
>JAODAL010018380.1:0-74953 GCA_025379985.1 Phyllomedusa bahiana
TTATGGGGGCCACAGGCGGGGATATAGGGGGCCACAGGCAGGCATTTAAAAACAAAACATTAAATTTAAACCCAATTCCTGGCCGCGGGCGTTTAATCCTTTCTGTCCTCTTCACCCCCGCGCTCCCCGGCAGCTCCTCGGGGCGCACGGGCCTGTGACCCCGCTGTGCTCCCGAGGAGATCAGCGCGCGATGACCCCCACGCCATTCGAGGGCTCCCCGGGGCTGAGGCGCCCCGGGCCAGCGGGGGGGCCCAGCGTGTGGGGGCCCCGGGGGCCCCCCCCTGGTTTTCCGGCCCTGCGGCTCCCCGGGAGGTTTCCAGCGATCCTCCGGGGGGGCCCTACACTGCCCTGCGGGGAAAGGGGGGCCTTTTCTCCCCTGCCCGCAAAAAGCGACACAGAAAACCTCCCCGGGCCTTCAGGCCCACGGGAAAGCGCCTGGACCCGGGGGGGGTTTGGGGGGGGCCCGGGACGGCGCCCTTTAGGGATAGGCCCTGAGGTAGGCGCCCTAGGGGGGGGGGCTCGCCCCCTTGGGCCTCCCCTTTCGTCCCGGGCCCGGCGTCCCCACGGGTAAGTTACAGGGGGTATTTAAATTACCCCCAAAATTAGAGAACTTTTCAAAAATGTTTTTTCAAACAGTGCCAATACTTTTGTCCCCCCCCTTTTTTTTTTAGTGTGGGAATTATACCCAAATTTTGGGCCCTTTAAAATTTCCCTTTTTGTGGTTTTCCATTAAAGATAAATTAAATGAAGATAATTTTTACCCCAAAGAATTTGTATTGCAACATTTTCAGGAAAAAACCCGAGTATTATCTTTACAGAAAAGCAGGGTTTCCGATACTTTTTTGGGGGCCACTGTAAAATGAAGGGGGTGTCTAGGTCTTTTTTAAAACCCCTTGTTGCCCATAGCAAACCAAAACAAGTGTCCCCTTTTATTTCATATAAATTTCCCCTGGAAAAAAAAAAAAAAGGGGCACACTGATTGGTTGCTATGGGCAACAAGGAGAGTTTTAGACCTAAACAGTTTTCAGATATGTGACTCTAGGTTTTAAAATGAGTTGGAGTTCAAGTTAGTTACTTTTTTGTTTTTTAGAGAGGGGAAAAAAATTTTTCAACCCCCCAGTTTAGGGAAAACCCGGGTACATCTGATTTCCTCCTCAAACCAATAAAGTACAGCAGAAAAGATTCTGGAAGAAGGAATCGACGCGTCAGTCCCAGAATTTGGGCCCAAAGAGATTTATGAAGTAAAAAAACCCCCAGCCCAGAACTGACCTCATTCTGTTGATGCCAAATTTTCCTTGGCCCAGCTCAACACATAATTCAAATTTAAAAAGAAAAATAAGAATTTCCAAACCCTCTTGCTTGGCAAAAACTTGATTATTTGGCACTTATTTTAAAGTGCTACTTCATCTGCAGGCAGTTCAAAAGTGAAAAACACATATTATTTGAATACTGTCTCTGTTTATACAACTGTCAAGAGTAAGGAAGGAATTTATTTGTCCTTCACTAGTGTTGGTGCGATTTTATCTGACAAAGTATGAAATCGGCAAGGTTTTATGGTGATCTAATTTTCCAGATCATTCGATAATTAAGTGTTAAAATCTGAGCATCATCTATTAAGATCCGCGCCTTTTTCGGCGCTATCCTGTAATTTGGCGGCCAAGCAAATGCAATTACAGAATACGAGCCATGTGACATTTGTGTGCACCGTCTATGACTGGGGATGTGTATGGTTGCGATAGCTGGTGAAAAAATCGACATACCGTTCGTTTTAACATAGAACAAAGCGTTCCTGTTTCAGAGCCTCGAGTGTCTCTCAGCGTCTCATAGGGAAAAGGACCTGCGCTCAGTCTGTGCCAAACATCTCAGCGAAATTAGGTCTATTCCGCACAGAGAAACCTCTACTATTAGCTGTGATCCGTCCAATTTAGTAAGATAGAGATTTGAAGAATTTATGTAGTTAGCTATAGAATTTATAGCACACTACCGCTTTAAATTCACGCGTGGTATCGGGTGGGGGGGCCCCGCGGCGCGAACACAGGACAAGCCATCTATAAAGAACATAGGATAAAGTTCACCAAGACTTAGTGTAACATAGTAGTGGAATATCTTTATTAATAACATTTGGCTATTGCAACATTTCCTGGATATGGCAGCCTGAACTTATAATGGATAAACAACATTTCTATCACTGCAGGTCTCTTTGTTAGCTGCAAAACTCCACTTTTATCATATACATTTCAGATAGTGTTCATTTAAAATTTTGTTACTGTTGATATACCCCCTTGCCTTAAATTACAATACAGCATCTTGTAGTCAGCACAGGTTGTTTGTTTGCCAAAAATACCGTGTATCGTACGAAAACAATCACATTACGTGAGTTTTTTGACTTTTTGCGCACCCAGTACTGGTTTTCATTGACATGCAGCATCTACGAAATTCTTTAAACAGTAATTTCTATAATCCACCACAGGTAATTGAAAGGTGCAAAAAATACCATTTATTATATCAAAACATAACAGTTACTGTTTTTTGACTTTTGCGCACCCATACTGTTCATTGACGCAGCATCTACGTAAATCTTAAAACAGCAATTCTATAATTCACCCACAGTGATAGAAAGTTGCAAAAAATACCGTTTATTAATCAAAACCATAACAGTTAACGTGTTTTTTTGACTATTGCGCACCCAGTACGTTCATGGAACGCAGCATCTAACGTAAATCTTAAAACAGCAAATCTATAATCACCACAGGTAATTGAAAGGTGCAAAATATATCGTTTATTATATCAAAACATACACAGTTTACGTTTTTTTGACTTTTGCGCACCCAGTAACTGTCATTGACGTCTTGACGCAGCATCTACGTAAATCTAAAACGCGACAGCAATTTCTACATCACCCCAGGTTGAATTTTAAGTGCAAAAAATACCGTTTAATTGATATCAAAAACAAAACATTACGTGTTTTTGGACTTTTTTGCGCACCCAGTACTGTTCATTACGCAGCATCTACGTAAATCTTAAAACACAATTCTATATTCACCACAGGTGAAATGAAAGGTGCAAGCAAAAACCATTTAATATACAAAACGATAACAAAACTTGTTTTTTGGACATTTGCCCAGTTCCAGATTTGTTGAATATACACCTTGCCGTTAAATTGAATCCAGCAATTTTGTTTTGATTAGGGGATAGAGAATATCGAGATTTGCCGTCTTTTAATAAGAGACTTTCCAAAATATTCCATACCTTCTCAAATTTTAATTTCTGACATTGAGCGAAAATGCAGGAGGTAAGCGAGCAAATAGGGTGTAGCCACAGAAGGGTAAGGTACGAAGAAGGTCTCTTCCAGTGCTGGCACAACACCAAGCCAGCTGAGTCTCATTGCAGAAAAAAAAAAAACCCCCCCTTCCCCCCAGGCCTTTCATCGTGGTCATGGCCCTGTGAATCTAGAACGAACATCGTCGCATCTGTCCTTCAGTGGTTAATGGCACACCTGCATCTAGCAGGCCTTACCTCCTCGTCCTCCCAGTTCACGCCACTAATGTCGTCAATCTAGCATCATCAGCATCCGTACAACATGGAAGCAGCCCAAAGTCAACTCGTGTAGCCCACCACTCTGTGTATAATCATTGTCTGAAGACCTCTATGAAGACAAAATGCGTTGGGGTCAGAAGGCATGTTAAAAGATCAAGAGATATTAGTCTGCTCTGACGCCCAGTTACTGATGCCATCAAGGAGGTGAAGGAAGCCGGTCAATCGGCAAAAATCACGGGCCGGTCGCAAACGCTTGCAGTAGCCCCTTTTGCTTTAGCCCGCAGCTTCTGGATGCAGAAAGTCAAGGACGACCAAGTCACCTGTGTTGATGATATGATGATGACGACATTGCGGATCCATCCTGTCTTTCCGCAGAATTTGCTTGCGAGCGCTTCAACAGTGGACGAGGAGGAAGACGGATTGGGTAGCTGTCCAATACGGTTCCATGCCACAAAAGGAAGGGCGGTCCAGAAGTCCGCTGATATTATTCCTGCCAGCCACGGTCACAGCGAAAACCCGCTCCTCGCTTTATCGCCTCAAAACGCCCAGGACCTCTCAAGCCTGCCATCTTGAGCAGCCTCTGATTCACCC
This sequence comes from Phyllomedusa bahiana, assembly GCA_025379985.1. NCBI lineage: Eukaryota > Metazoa > Chordata > Amphibia > Anura > Hylidae > Phyllomedusa > Phyllomedusa bahiana. The sequence goes on from JAODAL010018380.1 coordinate 4,129, forward strand.
ACGATGTCATATGCCGCCATTGCCGTAAGACGCAAAATTAGTGGCAGAACCTTAAGTGGTTAACCACACACCAACATGTCTAAGTCCACATGCAGCGAATGCATGAGTTGAAGATGGAGAACACTTGTCCCAAAAAAGGCCAGGACCGCGCCGGGCCTTCAAACCACTGTCACACCTCTGTCATCCTGCCTCCTCCTCCTCCGCCACCCACCAAGCGTTCCCTCATCTGTCCACATGACACTCAGATTCATGATCAGGGATCAGCCTCCCTTCAGCCCCACACCGGTCGCCCGATTACCACCAGCACCACCAGAGACCCATCCTACCCTTTCTCCTTCCGCCATTTGACAGACCTGCACCCGTAACAGCGTGTCCAGTCTAGCAGCCAGCCTTCTGTCTTCCAGGTTGGAACAGAAGAAACACTTTAACCCAAACCATCCCAAAGCCCAAAGACCGAATGTCGCTATTGCCTTAGGCTTTTGTGCCTTGGAAATGTTGCCCTTTCCGTGCTGGGTGGACACAGATGGTTCCGCCACGTCATGGCCCTCGCCTGCCCCCATACCAGATGCCGAGCAGCAATTGTCTTTGCCAGAAAAAGCCGTCCCCTGCCCTGTGCCAGCCACGTGTCATCCAAAATTTCACAACGCGTTGTCTGCATCTGTGTCCGAAAAGTCCATCTCACCACCGACACAGGACTAGTAAGTCACGCAAGGCCGCTAATATCTCTGTGACAGCTCACTGGGTTGCTGTGTGTATGGTCTCCGGTGTTGACGTGGCCCTCAGGCTCGCGCCGCTCTTCTAAACCGCAGGGCATTACAGGGCTTCTTTCCCCCAAGGTCCTCTGTGCAATCGACGTTGCCCAGAACAACCAGTCCAAGTTGAAATAAATCTCCTAGGAGGACCGTCCACACACAGGTCATAAAGATACTGTGGACGGCTCTAAGCAAACGAGACCGATCGCAGGCTGGGTACAAGAACCTTGTGCATGCCAAGGTGGTGTGCGATAACGGGCGAAATCTGCTGGCCGCCCTTAAGATCGTAGGCTGGAGCACATCCCTTGCCTGCAACATGTCATGAACCTTGTCGTCCCAGAAATTCTAAAGACTACCCGTGTCTGGACTGCCTGCTGAAGAAGGCTACGAGGTCTTGATTCGCACTTGCCGCCGTTTCGCAGCCCTGTCTACGTCCCGCCTGGCTGGCTTTGCAGCGTCAGCTCGTCCTCCCGTAACCGTCCATTAGTTGACGTGGCAACACGCTGGAATTCCACCCTCCACATGCTCCAGCCGATACGTGGCAGCAGCGGCAATGCCATTACTCAGTTACGAAGGTGACACATGGCCTGACAATCAGCGGTACCAGACCCGGGGGTGTTGAACACCGATAGTGGAACAGGTGAAAGAGCTCTGCAACCATCCATGACATTTATTGAAAGAAGCCACCAAAATGTCAGTGCGGACAATTCCCTTGTCAGCATGAGCTTGTGTGAGCCATAGTTCTGAACGATCTTGGAAACTCTGAAACAACAGTCCCGCCAGCGATTGAGGAGAGACGGACACAGATGCGAACACGTAGCCTTTCTCTCCGTCAAATCACAAGGCCGACAATTTCACAATTTCATCTGGTCATCATTAGGCAGTGGTTCGGGTCCAAGACTAGTGCAAGGGGTTGCGCATCAGCTCTCAGGGCATCAACATCTCAGGACAAGCCAGGGCGTGTTGAAGCTTGTCCGGAGGCAGCGGAGAGAGGAAGATGAAGGAGGATGAGGTATTTCCTAGACAACCGATTTTACCGACGTCCCTGTCCCCACCCCCCCCCCCCCCCCCCCCCATCCCCCCCCCCGGCCTTGGAAAGAGGTTGGCGCGATTTGGAGGCTGAGAGGAAAGAGAGGAAGATCATTTTGCTAGTGCCCCTCGACCCAGAGGCTTGGAAATCAAGCACCAACTCTCACATGAGTGCTTGGAATGCTCCATTACCTCCAACATGATCCACGCATTAAGGCCATCCAAAATGAACAACAGTTTTACTGGGTGGCCACCCTCCTGTATCCCGGTACAAAACAAAAATCACACTTTCCTTCCCCACCACACCCAAAATAGAAAGAAAAAAGAGAGGAAAAGGAGACCTTGCTGATTGATCAACTGGAGACATCTGTTTGCGTCCTGTCTTCACGTTCCGCCCAAATGTCATGGAGGGGTGGAACAACACTCAGCGACGTTGACCGCAGTAAATGCCCAAAGTAGGCAGTAGCAGGCAGCATCAAGCAAGGTGGCAGAATCCTACTGGGTACCCACTGCAATCTTTGTTTACTAACACCTCACCAACTCATGCAATTCAGGGCACACATTCCAACACACAGAGATCAGCTTAAGATCATGGTGCAAAAACGATCTATGCCTGCGTCTCAACACCCGATGTTTTTGCATTTTTCCGGACCCAATAGACTCTGGGTATCCAAAATGGACGAATGCCCAGATCTGGCTTCGTCACGCCATAGAGGTGTTTTCCTGCCCAGCATCCAGCGTCTATCTGAGCGGGAACCTTACAGCACGCTGGATGATCATACAGACAAACGCATCGTCTTTCCCACGAGATAATGTGATCGTTTTTGACTTTCATCAAGAATGAAATCAGGCTATGGATCTTCTGATGATGTTTGTGGCCCCATTGATGCCGAGGTCACCGATTAGTGTGCCGGTCTAACTCACATTCATTTCAAACAGAAATGGTCTTCCTGAAAACTTTTTTTTTTTAAATGATCATTTCTACTGCAATTTTTATCTCTTTTCCCCAACAGTTTTCATTTTGATGGTTTGCTGGTGAGGAACTGTAAATGACAGCAATGTTCATGACAACACCGTTTTCCATTTACTCACTTTTAAATCTTAAGAAGTTTTCCGCATTGTCAATGGTTTTGAGGTCAGTTGCCTGTGAGAGTACAGCCATAAATCTATGGTCCCCTTTGGAACAGAAAATGTGACTTCTACGTGGCATTTTCTCCCATCACAATTTTTAAATATGTGGCTGAGAAGTTCATATTTAATAATTTTTTGAGGGGTCAAATGCGTGAAGATACAGCTATAATGTATGGTCCTTGGAATAGTAAGTGGCTTCTAATGGCATTTCTCCCTCACAATTTTTAACATGGCTGAGAAGTCATTTTATAATTTTTTGGTCTTGCGCTATGAAATGCAGCAATAATACAGATACTATTATAAAAAATTGTTGTTTATAACAGACAATTGTTCTTAAAAAATGACCAAAGAGTCTCAAGGGTCATGCTTTGGAAATTTGGGGGCAATTTTCTGTGACATGAAGCTATACTACAGGTCCATCAAAGAAAAATGTTGTTTTTCTAACAGCATTTGTTACTGCACATTGACCAAAGTGGCTCAAGGGTCATGCTTTTGAATTTTTGGGGGCATTTTGCTGTGACATTCAGCTATACTACAGGTAACTAATACTAAAGAAATGTTGTTTGCTAACAGACATTTTGTTCTTCACATTGTCAGATAGTGGCACAAGGGTGATGGTGCTGTAGAAACTAGGAATAGTAGTACACTGTTAATGGACACATATTAGCAAAATGATCTTGTTTTTGCAAGATCTTTAACAATAGTCTATCATCCCTGATATGAACAACCCATTTAATACAATGAAAAAAAGAGAACAAAGACTGGATGGGATTCCACCTAATTTAAAATTGTGTTTTCTAGAATAAAAGTAACTAAAAAACTTGCATGTACAAAATTAAGCTGTTAAAAAAATTCCTCTGAATGTACAAGGGAGGTTACAGAAAACTTGACAGATGTAGGTTATCAAGAACATGGAGTATAGGACACAGACCGAGAACAAAGTAACAAGATAGGGGACCCACAATTTCCTCCACACGATGAGTAAAATTGAGAAAAAGTAATGCCAAGATAAAGGGCCCCTGGGTGTAACAAGCGTTATACCACAAAAGTATATTTTCCTAAGTGAATCTCAATAGGTTCCCACAATCAAAAACACGGAGGGTCAAAGCGCTACCCAGGTATTGACTGTGTACAGAGGAGGCTGGAGTTCTCACACTTCCGCTTCCGCACTTCCTGGGCGTTCAGCACGACAGTTTTTCGTTGCTATGCTCATCAGGGCATTTTAACCTCGTGTTAATAGATGACGTACGCCAGCCTGTGCTTTCACCGGCACCCACTGTAACACGTCCTAGGTCATGCAGTGCCCCAGGACAGGTTTAGTCAAATGTCCAGTTCAACAAAAATGGTGGTTGAAAAGACTCCTTTTTCCGCACTTTTAAATGTGGGGTCTGCAGGTTTGAGGCTCATGCTGTGGCCCAGACAGGTAATATCAATGTCCAGTGAAATCTAAAAAATGGGTGGATGAAATACTCCTTTATCCAGCAGCATATGTAAATGTGGGGTCATGCAGGTTAGGGGCCATGCTATGGCCCAGACAGGTATAGGTCAATGTCCAGTGAAAACTAAAATGTTGTTGAAAGACTCCTTTTTTTCCGGCACTTTTTAAATGTGGGGGTCATGCAGGTTGGGGCTCATGCTGTGGCCCCAGGACAGGTATATCAATTTCCATGAAACTAAAATGGTGTTGAAAGACTCCTGTTTTCATCACTTTTTAATGTGGGGCCTGCAGGTTTGGGGCTCCATGCTGGGCCCAGACACGTTTATAGATCAATGTCCAGTGAAACTAAAATTGGTGGTTGAAAGACTCCCTTTTTCCAGCCTCTTTTAAATGTGGGGTCATGCAGGTTGGGGCACATGCTGTGCCCAGAACAGATGCAGTCAAATGTCCAGTGAAAACTAAATGGTGGTTGAAAGTCTCCTTTCTCCGGCACATTTTTAAATGTGGGGTCATGCAGGTTTGGGCTCATGCTGTGCCCATGACAGGTAATAGTCAATGTCCATGAAACTAAAATGGTGGTTGTAAGACACCTTTGTTCCAGCACTTTTAATGAGTGTGGGTTCATGCAGGTAGGGGCTCATGCTGTGGCACCAGGACAGTATAGTCATGTCCATTGAAACTAAAATGTGGTTGAAAGCTCCTTTCTCCATCACTTTTTAAATTGTGGGGTTCATGCAGGTTAGGGGCTCATGCTGAGGCACCAGGACAGGTATAGTCAATGTCCATGAAACTAAAATGGAGGGTTGAAAGACTCCTTTTTTTCCCGCACTTTTTAAATCTGGGGTCAGCATGTTTGGGGCTCATTGCTGTGGCCCAGGACAGGTATAACAATGTCCATGAAACTAAAATGTGGTGGTTGACAAGACTCCTTTTTCCAGCATCTTGTTTAAATGAGGGGGTCATGCCAGGTTTGGGGCTCAGCAGTGGGCCCAGGACAGGTATAGTCAATGTCCAGTGAAACTAAAATGGTGGTTGAAAGTCCCTTTCCTCTCCGGCACCTTTTTAAATTGGGGGTCATGCAGTTTGGGCTCATGCTGTGGCCCAGGAACTGTATAGTCCACTGTCCAGTGAAACTAAAAATGGTGGTTTGAAAGACTCCTTTTTCCGCACTTTTTAAATCTGGGGGTCAGTCAGGTTTGGGGCTCATCTGTGGCCCAGGCAGGTAATGTCAATGTCCAGTGGTAAACTAAATGGAGTGTTGAAAGTCCCGATTCTCCGCACTTTTTAAATGTGGGGGTCCATGCAGGTTAGGGGCTCATGCTGCTGCAGTTCAGACAGGGATAATTCAATGTCCCAGTTCAAGAAAGATGATGGTTCAAATCATACGCCTTCTGGCGCTTTTTAATTTGTGGGTGATGCAGGTTTTAATGGTCAGGCTGTGGTACAAGACAGGGATAGTGAATGTCCTGTGACTTTTTTTCTGTGGACTTTTATAACCTAGAGTGAGTTGCCTAAGATGTAGCACGTATCCATTTGACTGTTTGTGGATGTTAGATTTCAGCTTCTCACCTTGTTTGGGTGTAATAATGAGGTGTTTGTTGCTCTCCCATAGACTTTAATGAATCGCTCATAATCGATGTCTCACTAAGTTCGAAAACATTATCGATAGCGTCCGACTAATCGACTATCGAACGATCTCGATAGCCAACGCAATCGCTCAACACTAGTCTTCACTAAGTCTCCTGCCTTTTAGGCTATGTCTACAGAGCACAAACCGTCAGGTTTTAGTTTTTTGAAACAGACGGAATAAGCATATTAACTTTAATACAAAAAAACTAGTCTACACAGGTTGTTTTTTTCTGCTCATTTTCTGGCGCCGTCGGTTTTAGAAGGTGTCCAGGAAAAAATTTACTACAAAAGTCTATGTAAACTGCCGGGTGGGTTTTTTGCATTTTGTCACGTTTTATGGCGCGTGTCTGCTAAAAAACCAACCAGAGGGTTTAAAATTGTGCATACATTAGAAAGCTGGCTGAAAACCCTTCAAAAAAGTCCAAAAAGCTTGCCAAAAAAGTGACACATAATGTGACAAAAAACAAAATCCGCCCAAAAACGGTCGTTTTTTCAACGGTGTTTGAGAATAACTTGACAAACAACTCCGTTTTATGATCGGCTTTAGGATTTGGTTTTGCACGTTTTTGTCACCTCAACCACCATCAGATAAGGAAGGCTTACATCACATAAAGTGTTTCCCAAGGGAATACTGGAGAAACACCACATCACCCCTGTATGCACAGACCCCCTCTTCACTGTGATTCTCCCAGGAGAGCATAAGAGGTTTGGGTGAAAGCCACCATTAGCAAAGTAAAGATTTACTACTATCAGCCATCTTGGAAGTAAGGGGTCTATAGCAGTGCTTTAACTTGTTAATTGTTTAAGGACTGTTTTATTGAACAAATCTTTATGATTCAGCAACTGGAGAGAAGTTACAGTTCCAGCCAGTGAAATGGATTAAAAATTCACAGAAGCAGTTTGCCTGACAAACCACTGTAGTGTACCCGAAGTTTGGCACTGACGCCACCTTGCCAGGGCAACAAAAGCCTGCCAAGACAGGAAAAGCCCACCAAGGAACCAAGGGTGGGCTTTGGACAAAGAGGGGGCAAAATCAGTTAAAGCCTCTTGAGTCGTGGCAAATTGAACAAGCAGTATATGTGGTCAGCTGCCTCTGAGTCAAGATCTACAAACAAGCAATATGAGCACCTGGATGCCTTGTATCAGAGCCCCTGATGTCCAGGAACCAAAACCAGATTGGTTCTTTGGGGATGAGGCAGAAGTTTTAGCAGAACTGTCTTTGAAAGAAAAGATCCTACCAAGCCAGCGAAGTCTGCACCAAGTCATTGTCACCTCAAGTGCGGTATGTCTACTCCAATTCATGGGGTCTGGCCTGAAGGTCTGCCCAACTATCCAATACTAACAGAAGATGGAGAGAGAGGCTGTGGATTTTGCAGATGACCAGGCATGGGAAGGAGAGTGGGTCTGTTACAAACAGATGTAAGGAAAGGTCAAAGATTGCAACCCGGGTAAGGTTTCAATATAGAGATGACAACTGACATGGAATAAATTCGTTAACTGCAAAAAGAAGGATAATGTCAGGAAGAAACTACAACCTAAGAGAAGGTGGTCAGGTTCTACCAAGACGATTGGGCCCCTAGACTTCTGGGCTGCAGGAGTCATGAAGCTGGATGATCCCCCAACTGCACCTTTTGGTAAGAACTGGGAGTAAGAATATAAGACCTCTCCGGTGAGTGTCCAGTCCCAACATCCTGCTTCTCCACCTGCATCTGTTGGAGGAACAACATCCTTGTCCACTCCGTCCAGAGTGGTGCCTGCCTCTTCTCCTCTAAGAGCCGCCGCTGTGCCATTAACCATGGGAGCCGTGAGTTCCAAGATGCCAATTGGAGCGTTTTCATATGCATAATTGAAGCTAGTATATTTTAACCCCCCCCCCTGGAGCTATTTCTTACAACCCCAATGACACTATGGTGGACTCGCCATTCTGTGTTTAACCCGGTAAACCTGTCAGTATACAATATTACTGGGGCTTAAGAGCCAGAATGTTTAAGTCCCTGTTGCAGCCACAATAACTTTATCAAGGTTTGGGCTGAGAACTAGTGATGAGCAATTACGTCGACTATCGTCATCGGGTCGATAATCGATATCGTCAATTACCGTATCATGCTGATATCCGATAATCGATATAGAATTATCGCCAATGACCATTAAAGTCTATGGGAGAGGAACAACACCATCCATTCTTACAGACCAAACAGGGCTGAGCAGCTGGAATTAACATCCACAACGTAAAAATGAATACTGCTTCACATCCTAAGGCAACACAATAGCAACAGAGTCACAGAAAAAACGCACAGAACTATTCATATCCCAGTCCTGTACCACAGCATGACTCTTAAACCGCATGACCCACAAATAAAAAAGGCCAGAACAGCAGTATTTATTTGACCATCATTTTACTTGAACTGGACATTGACTATCCGTGTCCTGGAATGCAGCATACCCTTAAACCTGTCTACCCACAGATTAAAAAGTGCCCGAAAAAGTAGTCTTTTAACCACCATTTAGTTGAACTTGACCTTGACTATATCTGTCCCTGGACCACAGTATGACCATTTTAAACCGGTCCTGACCCACAGATAAAAAGTTCCAGAAAAAAGAGTCCTTTTCATCCATCATTTAGTTGTACTGGACAATGACCCTATACATGTCCTGTACTTCGTGCAGCATGACCCTCAAACCTGTATGACCCACAGATTAAAAATGCAGGAAAAAGGAGTCTTTGAACCACCATTTTAGTTTTCATCTAAGACAAGACTATCCCTGTCGGAACCACAGCATGACCCCAAACCTACATGACCCCACGTGGATGATATATAAAAAAGTGCCGGAAAAAGAAGTCCTTTCAACCAACCATTTTAGTTGAACTAGACATAGACTATACCTGTTCTGTACCACAGTATGACCATTAAACCTGTCTGACCCACAAATTAAAAAGTGCCAGAAAAAGAAGTCTTTTAACCACCATTTTAGTTTCACAGGACATAGACTACCCGTCCTGGACCACAGTGACCCCCAAACCTACATGCCCCACAATTAAAAAAGTCCCGGGAAAAAGGGTCTTTGAACCACATTTTAGTTGAACTGGAAATTGGCTTACTGTTCGTCCCCGATAATCTTTAAAAACCTTCTGACCCCAAAATTAAAAAGTCCCGGGAAAAAGGGATCTTTCAACCACCATTTTATTTCACTGGATATAGACTATCTGCCCGGGGCCACAGAAGGCCCCCAACCTGCATGACCCCCAGATTTTAAAAAGTCCCAAAAAAAGGGGAGTCTTTGACCACCATTTTAGTTGAACGGGACTTTGACTAACCTGTTCTGTACCACAGTATGACCTTTAAAACCCTTCGACCCGCAATTAAAAAGTCCCGGAAAAAGGATTTTTTCAACCCCATTTTGTTTCACTGGACATAGACTATCCCTTCGGGGGCCCAAGCAGACCCCACAAACCGCATCCCCCCAGATTTAAAAGTGCGAGAAAAAGGAGTTTTTAACCCCATTTCAGTTAAACTGGACTTGACTACCCATGCCCCTGGACGCGCAGACCCCAAAAACCCGAAAAGGTGCCCTTATGGACCATCAGCAAAATATTTCTCAATCAAAAATAAACTTATTTAAAAACAACTTTTTCCATTAATGCTGCTGCTAAGCACTTGCCATTCTACTGGGGCATTTTTTCCACCTGAATTAGAAGTGAAGCAAACGAAACAGATGCCCTCCAAGGTTAACGAGGCCTGCTGAAAATCCTGCTTCAGAAAACTGATAAAGGCAGGGAGGCGAAAGTGGGTCCGCAGGTTCAGCTGGCAGGGCCAAACTTACAGGGGGTGTGGTGAAGAAGGGGGGCGCCTCATTATTAACACCAGGTTCAACTAGGGGGTCCAAGTTACGGGGGTGCGGTGAGAGCCAGGCTGTTGTTCGTCATCTATTAGCACAAGGTTTTAATGCCCGAGTTACGGGGGTGCGGTGAAGCCCGGGCAGGCTCGTCATCCATTACACGGAAAAAAATGCCCTTATATGCAGATCAAACACGGGGGTGGAAGCAGGTGCGAAGCGGAAGGTGAGTTCAGCCCTCCAGCCTTCCTCAACACATCAAAACCGGGGTAGCGCTTGAGAAATTTTCCCCTCTACGAGAGCCTTGCCCCTCCTATGAGTGCGGACCAAATGACTTCACTTGGGGATGCTGGTGGGTTTTACCTCCTTTTCAACCCAAATGCCCTTTTTCTTGGTTCTTTTTCCTTTTTCTCAACTCTGGAGGAAAATTGGCCCCTTTTTCTTGGGTGGCGAATGACTCCCTACACCATGTCCTCTGAATAACCTAATCTGTTCAAGTCTTCCTGTACTCCCTTGTACAATTCAGAGGGAAAATTTGATCAGCTATTTTTACGCAGTTTTTGTAGTTTAAATTTTAAAAACACATTTTTAAAATAGTATGGAATCCCCCCACTCTTTGTATCCTTTTTTTTAATTTTATTTTAAAGGGGTTTTCTCATACAGGGTTTTTACTATGTTAAAAATCTTTCAAAACAAGTCATTTTGCAAAATGTCCCATTAACAGTGTCCTACCATTCCCGTTTTTTACAGCACCATCCCCTTTCCCTCTTGACAATTTTGAAGAACAAAGTCGTTAGAAAACCCCATTTTTACAATGGGGCCGTTCTAGCTGTTTACGCAACAGCCCCCAAAAAAATTCAAAAAAGATTTTTGACCACTCTTGACAATTGTGAAAAACAAATGTCGTTAGAAAAACACATTTTTTACAAAGGGCCTGTAGTAAAGGGATTCACAGCAAAATGCCCCCAAAAAAATTTAAACATGACCCTTTACCACTCTTAAAAATTGTGAAGAACAAATTTCTATTTGAAACCACATTTTTTTTTAAATAGGGCCTGAGTAAAGCTGAATTTCACAGCAAATCCCCCCAAAAATTCAAAAAAATGACCCCTTAGCCACTCTTGACAATTTTGAAGAACACATGTTGTTAGAAACCAATTTTTTTTACATAGGACCTGTATAAAACTGAATTTCCAGCAAAAATGCCCCCAAAAATTCAAAACTGCCCCTTTACCACTCTTTACAATTGTGAAGAACAAATGCTGTTAAAACCCCTTTTTTTTTCAATAGGGCCTGTAGAAAAACTGAATTTTACAGCAACATGCCCCCAAAAAATTTAAAAAATGACCTTTAACCCCTTTGACAATTGGAAGAACAAATATTTTAGAAACCAAATTTTTTTTCAATAGGGGGCCTGTAAAAAACTGAATTTCACACAACCAGCCCCCCAAAAATTTAAAAACATGACCTTGGGCCCCTCTTTTTCAATTGTAAAAAACAAATGTCTGTTAGAAACCCATTTTTTTTCAATTGGGGCCCGTGTATTGCTCATTTCACGCAAAATTCCCCCAAAAAAATTCAAAAAATGACCCTTTTAGCCACTCTGGGCAATTTTGAAAAACAATTCTGTTAAAAAACCACATTTTTTTTACAATAGGCCTGAGTATTTCTGCATTTAAAAAGCCTACCCAAAAATTTTAAAAAGACTTTTCCCACTTTAAAAATTGGAGGGGGAAATGCCCCTTAAAGCCCCATTTCTGTTCCCAAAAGGGCCATATTATACGTACCCGAAATGACCTCAAAACCATTTACAATGCGAAAAATTCTAAAGATGAAGTGTCACGATACTAGGGAAAACGCGGAAACCAATGGCAGGGCTGGCTTTAACAAGCGAAGGGCCCAAGCAACTGGAACAGGGGCAGGGAAGAATTGACGATCCTAAACAAAAGTCAGGGGAGCACATTGAATACACGTAGGTATTTTGGAGTTTGGGGGAAACCGAAAAATTTAGGGAAAAAACGGGAATGCAAGTTCCGGGTAGAGGCTGCCGCAGGAGTTAAACCCCACAATACTAAAGCAATGATAAACACTTGAGGAGTTTTTTATTTCCCCGGGGGAAAAAACAGGAAAAGGAAAAAAGATGGCACCCCCTGGGGGACACGATCCCCCATTTCTTGATTTTAAAAAGGGGGCAAACCCCTTTAAGGGGAAAACCCAAAAAACAGAAAACAAGTTCCAAGTCTTAGCTGGGATCCTGCCCATTACCCCCCCTAAACAGGGGCCCTTTTGCCCGAAAACCTGACTTGGCCCTCCGGATGTCTCTGATGAAATTTTGTTTTTACTCTAGGAGCTTTGGATTTTAAACTCATTGGTTCCCACGAATTTTTTGGGGCCCCATCCTTCCCAATTAATGGGGTATTTTTGTTTGGTTTTGGGAAAATTCTTGAGTTTTAAAAATTTGCTCCACAAAAAAAATGTTTTGCCCACCCAATTCTCCACTGCATCAGGAGGGGGGAAAGAAACACGTCCCGGGAAAGGGGATTGGGCACAGCGGGTTTATTTAAGACACATGGAACACAGGGGATTTCATAGATGTTTGGGACTTACCGAACAGCAACGGGACTAATTTTTTTTGTTTAATCCAAATACGGCCCAAAAAACTTCTGTCCAATTTGGTAAAGGGAATCTAAGTTTCAAATTTCGGGTAGAAAGCCATCCCTTACCCCCCCTCATTAAAAAGTTGGTGCGGGCCTACGACGTCTATCTCCCATCTTTTTTTTTTTTTTTTTTTTTTTGCTTGAGCCCTCTCTAGCTTTCCTTTAGTAGTTTTTAAATTTTTCTGTAAGGGCAGAAAAACCCTTTTTCCCGGCACAGCGGAAATTTTGTGGAACAGCGGGGGAATTTAGGAAAAAATACTTGGAGGGGTTATCCAAATTTGCAAAAAAAGGGGATCTGTTTGGTGGGCTTTTTGGGGGAATTTGTTATACGAAAATTAAAGGCCACAGGAAGCAGATAAACCCCAAGCCCATCTTTAGGGGGGGGGCCAAAAAAAAAGAAATCGCGGTTTACTTTTCCCAAGGGTCTGATTTTGTGCGTTCGGCCCTGCCCATTAGTTTGTGGGTGGAAGGGGGTTATAGTTTTGATATGGGAATTTTCCAGTTTTGGGGCAAAACTCCGAAAAAATTTTTGATGTAAATTGCACCCCACGATCCAAAGAAAACCTCATCAGGGGCCCCGGGAAGGCGAAACCCCATTCTGAAGTATGAGATCCGCGGGTGTTTTTAGAAAGGGGTAGACCAGTACATGGGATGAAATTTTGCAGCCTTTGGGGTGGCCGGTAAACTACCACGAAATGTTTTCTTCCCCTTAAGGTGGGTTAGACCCCACGCAAAGCCCATGGAAATCAAAACCCCGGGGGCGATGGGGGACCGGAAAAGGCGTAGTGGGCCCCCGAGGGGAAGAACTTTGGGTCTTGCATTACACAGATGCCCACAAGATGCTACATACTTTTCACTTCCTGTAGAAAATTTGGGCCACCAGAAAAATTGGGGGAAAAAAATTCTTGGTCTTCTGCACCCTTTTGTGCCCGGGCCAATTTTGGAATCAGGGGCAAAGGCCTTTCCAGAATCTTCAGTCCCACTGTTTCGGGTATATGGGAGCTGCTGCTTATGGGCCCCAATCTTGTTCTTAAGTCCCAAAATTTTGTACATCATCGGAGGTTGGGACGTAGGGGGGTCGGTGTCAAAAGCCCTTCTTATCTTTTTAAAAGAAAGGGGCCCTTTTTAAAGGGATTACTCCACCCTTTAAGAATCAGGAACAATGGGTCTTGGGGCGGGAATAGTAGGAGTTAAAACCCTTTGGGAGAAATTTTTGGGGATAGAGCTTTCCCCTTTGCCATTACGGATCCGGGCCTGTACGAGATTAAAAAATTTGAATTGATTAAAAAAGATACCCCAACGAGTTTGGGGCGAGGATTTAAATTTTGGGCCATTTTTAACGAATTTCCCAATTATTTTTGATCTTTTAAGCACAATTATTTTGTGGGGTTTCCCTTTGAAGATAAATTCTCCTTTCCTTTAAAGGCTGCAACAATAGTAACATTCTTTATTCCCCAAAACTTTAATTTCCCTTTCTCAGCAGATGAAAAAACCTCGGGAAAAAAATGAAAAAGGGGGTAAAAAACCCCTTGTCCCCTTTTTCCCTTTTGAACAAAATAGCCCCTACAGAAACAGTCGAAGCATCCACTTCCAAAATGAAGGCAAATTTTTATGGGGGGGGGGGGGGGGGGGGGGGTCAGGATGAACTAATAGGGGGGCCCTTTTAGTGAATTTGGCCACTTTAAAGAGAAAAGGGGTTTCTTGTGTTGGGGGGACCAAACAAAAGATTTTTCTTCTTATCAACTGTGTGTTTGGGAAAAAATTTTTTCCCGGGAAAAAATTTTTTGTTGAAGCGTCTATAAAAGTTGGAAAAAACCTATAAAACGTTGGCTCTTTTAGGGTTTCTGGGGGTGGGGCCAGTCTATTATTGCTTTGATCTTCCCAAAGAGTCCATCTGTAGATTTTGGGGTTAAATTTATATAAAAAAAGGAAATTTTGGGATTTTGGGTCTGATGAAATTCAATTTTTCAATTTAAATGTAGATTGGTTCTCTTTTTCCCTTTCCCCCAAAAAACAAGCTTGACATGTCTCTGGTTTCATCCTTTTGAGTTGGGAAAATCGGGTTATCGTCAGTTAGTTGACAATAAACGTCCAAGAGGTCTCGAAGAGTCATTGACGAGATGTTGAAAGGGGGCAGGGGCATTAAAAAAAAAAAAGGCCAAAGGCTTAACACTTTATTCAAGGGTTTTCCCGTAACGTGACCTAAAACCGTTTTTCAATTCATCTCCAATCTGATACGGCCAAGTTATAGGCGCCTCAAAGATCAAATTTTGGAAAAAAATCTTGCTTTGGGGGTCTTTACTCTCCCAGAGCTCAGGGATCATGGTAGGGGGAAAGCGGTTTTGAGGGTAATTTTTTTAAATTTTCCCCTGTAATAATAAAAGGGTTTTAAAGGAAAAAGCCCTTTCTTTTTAACAAAAAATTTGGGGACCCCCGGGCCGGGTTTAAAGATGGGGGGAAAATAAACCCCCTTGGGCCAATTTTTTTTCAAATTTTTAACCCCTTGAGGGCTTTTTTTTTTCAGGACTCCCAAAAGGGGTTTAATTTTTTTCGAAAGGTATAGGTGCACCTGGGGGGAAAGTCTATGGGAAATTAAAGGGCCCGATGTGGGGGGAGCTGGTCTGCATTTTTTTTGCTGCAAGGGTCTGAAATTCCCGTTTTCAAAGGGTAGCTCTAATATTTTGTTGTCTTGGCTGGATCTTCTGGGCCTTGTTCAAGTAAATTTGGGGAAAAAGGCCCATCCCCCTTTTTCGAAGCTTATCCCCCTTGGGTTTTCCCCCAGTTGATAACGGGGTTCTGGTTGAAACCCAACGGTAGGCCTAGGATGGACAGGGAAGGGGGTGGAAAAGGGGAGATCAGTAGGAAAAAAGGACTTAAAAAACAAAAATTAAAGGGGGTTTTCATAATGTTTCCTCGGTGGTTTCGCCCTCTTGGTCCATTTGGCCCCTGATTTCCCAGGGGAAAGATCCACTACTTTTTCCCTTTCCCACAGGTGGGGTTTTCTTCGGGATTTTTAACCCCCATGCTTCTGAGAAAAGGGACGGGCCCATAAAATTTTTTTTTGGCCCACTCCCCCCGAGCCCAAAACCATACTGGGGTAGAAAACCCTTTGAGAGTTAACCGGAACTTGATGGGGGGAAAGAAATTGAGGGTCTTTGTTCTCTTTTTTAATATGAGGTGCCACTAAAGGGATGGAATGGAAAACTGCTTTTTTCAGATAACTGGGGTCTTTTAAAGCAATGGATTTTTCCCTTTCTAGGAGTCAGGATCCTGATGGCTCCCAAACCTTTCTGGGCTAGGGCAGTTGTTAAAAAAGGGTTTCGGACTTTCCACAAAGAAGCTTAGGTTTTCCCCGGGAGCCGATCCCCCCTTTTTTTTTCCTTTGCCCTCACGTTTTTAATATGGAATCGACTTGCATGGGTTTCCAAATTCCTACTCTCTGTGGATCTTCCCTTGAGGTGCCGGGGAAAGCTGACAGGGACCAGAGGATTTGCTTGGTATAAAAATTTGAGGTACCCCAACCTCTCCTGTCGTCGTTCGGGACAGTCGGGTTTTCCCGTTTGGGATGCAGTGTTTTAATGAAGGCACCCAAAACCAAAAGGGGGCCTTTTTTCCCCCCCCCGCCCCAATTTCACCCTTTCCCTGCCCCTGCATAGCCCCTTAAAAAAAAAAAAAGACAATTTCGCTGGGGTCTTTTCCAGTTTTTGTCCAAATCCCACCTTTAAAACTCCAGGGCTTTACTCGGGAAACGGGGCTTTTTCCCTTTGGGCGAAAGGGGATAGTTTTGCGTTTCAGCGTACCCACCCGATTGGGACCCGCAACATTGACTATGCGCGATAATTTTTTTCCGGGTGATTCAGCCGGGCGTCTTGGTTTTTCCAAAAAAAGGGAAAACCCCAGGGCAATGGTTTGTTTTGTCAGCGCATTGATACACGGGATTTTTCGATCTGTGGGTGGGAAAATTTGCGCGGGTTTTGCGTCGAAGTAAAGCCTACATTGATTGGGGAAAACCCGGGGGAAAATTTGTGCGACTCCCCCAAATTCTGAAGGGGGGAAAATTTTGGGGCTCATGACAGGCACCCGAAGTGGGGGGGTCCAGAGGTTTTAAAACTCTCCAGGTGGACCACCCGGTCGGATAATGCGGGGCACCCTTTTTCAGGGTTTTTTCCTTTGAATCGCTTTTTCCAAAACATTTGGGATTTTAAAGGGCCCGGGGTCGGGCCCACATAAGCTACTTTTGACTTTCAATGCTTCCCTTCTCGGTGCGAAATGTTAGCCTTTGCTTTTCTGAAGTTTTTTGTTTGCGAGCTTCCGGCTTCCCCCCCCGCGGACTCCATTTTGGGGCTTGATTTTCCTGTCACGATACTAGTGGATACCCGGGAAATTCCAAGGGCAAGGACTGGCTTGAACACACCCGGAAAGGCCAATGCGACTGGAACGGAGGCAGCAAAAAGGTAGAGGGCCCCTAGGAAAAGTAGGGGGAGAACATTTAAAATTTTCACTTTGGTTTTTGGGAATTTGCGGGGAAAAAACCGAAATGTGAGGAACTAACGGGAATGCAATTCCAGGCAGAGGACTGCACTCCCCAAGGGAGCTTAAAAACAATACTCAAGAAATTGAGAAACGGGTTGAGGAGTTTAAAATATGCTGACAAACGGGAAAAAACAGGAAAAAGTTTCCCCCCAAGTTGAGACCATTTTTACCATCTTACTGAGGGAAAACTTAAGGGAAAACACAGAAAACAATTTTCCAAGTCATAGCAGGAGTTTTCCGCCCATAAAGTGGGGTAAATGGAATACGGTTTTTTTTTTAAAAAACCGGGTTTTTTTTTTAAAGTCCCCCCACAGCAAAAGCGCAAAATAAATTTTTGGGAAAACTGAGAATAAAATTGCGGGAAAAAAATTGATCTTTTTAAAAAAAAACTTTTTTCAAGAGAACCATTTCTGTTTAAAGAAAAATTTGTGAAGAAAGAACGGCAACTAATCGGTGACCTTTGGAAAATTGGGGCCAAAACATCACAGAGACCCAGCCTGATTCATTTTGTTAAAAGGGTCAAACGATCCACATTTTCTGTGGAAACGGATGCGTTTGTCTTTTAAATAAACTCCTCCAGCTGTGCTAAAGGGTCCGCTAAAGATATGATGTTTGGCTGCTGGGCAGGAAAAACCCACATTTTTGGCGTGGCGCGCAAAGCTCGGGCCATTCATCCTTTTTGGATATCCAGAAGTCGATTAGGTCCGGCCACACCCAAAAAACATCGGTTTTTGAGACACGATAGCCCGGTGCACCATGATCTTAAGCCATTTCTTTTGTGGTTTTATTTTTTCCCTTTGCATTCCTGCATTGGTGGGGGTAAAAAAAAAGTTTCCCAAGGTCACCCTTTTAGGCTTCTCCCCACAATGCCTGCTGCTGCTGCCGCTACGGCTACTTGGACTCTACTGCTGTAACGTTCGGGGCTTTTGTTCCCCCCACCATGGAAAATTTAAAGAACGTGAAGCAGAGGGAAAAAAAAGGATGCCCCCAGTTGATAAATTCAGCAAAGTCCCATTTCCTGCTTTTACTTTTCTATTTAGGTGGGGGGAAAGGGAAAAGTAGGGTTTTGGTTTTTTTCCCGGGAACCCAGGAGGGTGGCCCCCAAAGTAACTTTTTGTTCATTTTGATGGCCTTAATGCGAGGATAAAGTTGGGGGAAATGGGCATCCAAGCATTCATGTGAGAGTTGGACCCTTTGTTTTCCCCAAAGTTCTGGGTCGAGGGGGCACTAGCAAACTCCTCTTCCATCTTCCTCCTCCACCTCAAATTTTCGCCAAACCCCTTTCCAAGGGGAGGGATGTCGGTAACGACGGGGGTCCCGGGGAAAAATCATTCCTTCCCCCTTCCCCCCTTTCCCGGACAGTTCATTTACCGCCCCGAAATTGCCTCAATGATGCACAATGAGGCTGAGGCGCCGCCTTTGCACTAGCCCTGGACCCCGAAAACCCCTGTAAAAAAGACCGATAAAATTGTGGGAAAATGTCGGGCATTCTGGATTCGACGGAGGGGGAAAGGCTCCCTTTCGCATTGTGTCCGTCTCCTCCCCCCGTGCTGGCTGGAAATGATTTTTTCAGAGTTTCCAAAGGGTCGTTCCAAAAATTTAAAAACACCACAATGGTCTTGCTGACAAGGGGATTGTCCCATTTACCATTTTTTTGGGGGCTTTTTTCAGGAACTGGCTTGGTTGGGGCCCGAGTCTTTCCCCCTGCCCCACTCTCCCGGGAGCTCAAAACCCCCAGGTCCGCCCGGTGCTTGTCAGGCCTGGTCCCCTTCGTACTGGGGTAAAAGGGATTGCGCTGCTCCCACAATCGCTGGGCATGTTTGGGGGGTTTGGGAAATTTCCCGCGGGGGCGAAAACGGGTGTTAATTCGGAAATTTCGAGCTCAGGACCTCGAGCCTTCCTCAGCAGGGGGTCCAGACCCCGGGGGGCGCTTTAAAAAATTTCTGGAAGACCCAAATTTTATGACGTGTGCCCCGGCAAGGGTTTTGTCCAACCTAACCCATTTTTAAGGGGGGGCCACAGATTTCGACCGTTTTTCGCACACCACCTTTTTGGGACAAGGTTTTTTGTCACCCCGCAAACGGCGGTCCTTTGTTTTCGGGGTTAAACCCAAAACCCGCTCCTGACCCGTGTGTTTTACGGTCTCCAAGACAGATTTAAATTTTAAACAAATTTTGGGTTTTTCTGGGGGAAAATGATGCCCCCAGAGGAAACCCTTTGGGGGGAAAAAAACCCTGCCCATCCTTGGGGGTTTTGAAAGGGGTGTGCGCCGAGAATTTAGGGGCCCCGTTACCACCCCGAGCATCCACCCCCCTCCCCAGTGGGGTGTCACAGAATTTTAAAACGGCCTTGGGCCCTGCTTTTTAGTCCCTTTTTTCGGTGGTCAGTTTGGTTTTTGCCGGACACAGAATGCAGACCAAAAGCGCTTGAAATTTTAGTTTAAAGTGGGTGGGCCGGGCAGGGAAGGCTTATTTGACAAAAAAGGGGCCTGCTCAGCATCTGGGGATTTGGGGGGGAGGCAAGGGCCATGACTGGCGGGAAACCCCCCTGTGAACCTAAAAAAGAAAGGAAACATTTTTCCCAAGGGCCAAAAACCTGGGTTTAAAGGCCGGCTTTCACTTTTGGGTTTGGGAGGTTTGGGTTAAAGGTTTTTTCTTTGCTCCCAAACCTGGGGAGACAGAAGGCTGGCTGCTTGATGGCTTCTTTACAGCGTGCAGGGCGTCAAAACTGGTGGAAAAGGAAAAAGGGGGAGGATGGGGCTTGGTGGGGTGGTGGTACTTGGGCGACCCGGGGGAGGTGAAGCGGGGGGCTGACCCTGATCATGACTCTGGAGACATGGGCAGCTGAGGAACGTTGGGGGGGTTGGGGGGCGAGGTGGGGGAGGGCAGAGGGTTTTAACAGTGGGGTTGGGAAACCCGGGATCCCCCCCTTTTGTGGCCTTTTTTGGCCAAGTGTTCCCCCTATTTTCCAAATCATGCATTTTTCTGAGTTTTTTAAAACATGTTGATGGTGGTTAAAAAACTTAAGATTTTTGCCCCTACTGATGCTTTTTTCGGAAAGGGGGCATATGACCCTCGCTGGTGGGAAACAAAGGGTTGCTCGAAAAAAGGGCCCCGGTTGAGAGATCCGGCCTTTTTTGACGGCGATAATTTAAAGGGGCGGGGTTTTTCCCCTTATAATGGGGTGGCGGAAAACCCTTCATGGGGTTGTGCACCGCCCTCTTTTCCCTTTTTTTTAGGCGGGGCCATATTACACTACCCCCCGTCTTTTCCCCCTTGAACCCGTGATGAAAGGGGCCCCAAGCAAAATTTTGCCGAAAACCCGTTGGGGCCGCAACGTCATCATCATAAACATAAACCCTCACACAGGTGACTTCGTCCCTCCTGACATTCCGAATCCAGGGCTGCGGGCTGCAACAAGGGGGATTTCTGCAAAAAGTTGCCAAACCACCCGGGGTTTTTGCCGATTGACCGGCTTTCCTTCTCCTCCTCTTTTTTTTCATAGCGATTGGGCGTCAATCAGCAAAATCATCCTTTTTTGCCTCTTGTTTTTTGGGAAAACCCCTTTTGAAACCCCCAAAACCCCTTTTTTTCAAAAAGGGTCTTCAGAAAAGGTTTTTCCCCCGTTGGTGGGGTACACGAGTTGGGCATTTTTGGGGGGTGCCTTCGCTTCTTTTTGGACGGGTTCGGGCGATGTGTTTACCCCTTTGTGGCCCTGACTGGGGGGACGAGGAGGTAAGACTGGGGCTGGGGGTGGGAAAGGGGGGGGTTGGGGGGGGGGGTTTAAAATTGGGGGGAAGGGAACCCAAAAAGATTTTTTTTGGGTTTGTTTTTTCGCTTTTTTTTTTTCTGTTTTAAAATGGAAAGAAACCACAGGGCACCCCGACCCAGAGATGGCAGGCCTGACGGTCCGCAACCACGATCCGCTGCCTTGCGTTTGTCGCCACCCCTTTGGGGAAAAGCACCTTCTCCTTGTACCTCTGCCTTTTCCCTGGGCCCCACACCCCCCTTTTTCTTGCTTACCCCACCTCATTTCACCCCATTTTTCCCGAAAGACAAAATTTAAGAAGCATGGAAGAGGTTTTTGACAGTCTCTTATTGAAAAAACGGGAAAAACACAGCTATTCTTTTAAAACCCTTAAAATTTTCCCACAAACCAAAAAATAGGATTAGAAAAATGGGAAATTTTTTCCAAACAAAAACCTGTGAAAGGCGGTTGGGGGAAGAAAAGTAAGACAAAATCAACAGTGTTCTTTTTTTCAGTCGCAAGGGATTTACAAAATGCCCCAGTAGGACTAGAATTGTATTTTCAACAAACTATCTTTTTAAGGGGCGTATCGCCCCCAAACTGAGATTCAACGAAACGCAATAAACTATTCCCGAATTAAAACGATTTTAAAATTGCGTTTTTTTCGGGAAATTACCCAAAAGAGAATAGTTTCTAGAAAAAACAGAATTGTCGTACAACGTGGCTAAATTTTAAAAAACTAGGGCCGCCCTACATTCAAACAGCTATTTAATTGTTTTTTCCAATTTTCAAACGGTGGTTTTTGACCAAAGAAATACACCCAAAATCAAATTAAATTTCCCGTTTTTCCAAATTTAAAATACAAGGTTGGGTATTTGAAAAAAACTGGGGGGGTCCAAAGTGAAAAACAGTATTTAAATTTTTTTATGGATAAGAAAAGGGTTTTTTTCACCAATGAAATACAACAGCAGTTTTTCCCCAAAATTTTTTTGTATCCAAATTTAAGTACAAG
The DNA here is from genome assembly GCA_025379985.1 of Phyllomedusa bahiana. Classification (NCBI taxonomy): domain Eukaryota; kingdom Metazoa; phylum Chordata; class Amphibia; order Anura; family Hylidae; genus Phyllomedusa; species Phyllomedusa bahiana. Next base: position 25,891 of record JAODAL010018380.1, read on the forward strand.
GGGCTCTTTGAACAAAAAGGGGGCCCCACCAAAGTGAAATACACTATTTAAAAGGGTTTATTGGGTAAGAAAAGGTGGTTTTTGCACCCAAAGAAATACAAAAAACAGTTACCAAAAAATTTCGTATTCAAATTTTTAAATACAAGGGGGCTTTTGAAAAAACGGGGCCCCCCAAAATGAAATTTCAGCTATTTAAAAAAATTAACGGATAACAAAAGATGTTTTTTTCACCAATGAAATACCCCCAAAAAATTTAAATAAAAATTTCTTACCCAAAATTTTTGAAACGGGGGTATTTGAAAAAATCTGGGGGGAACCAAAGTGCAAAAACGGCTTTTTAAATGTTTTACCAAAAATAAAATGTGTTTTTTTGCACCAATGAAATCAACAGCAATTACTAAAAAAAAATTTTTTATATAATAAAAGTACAAAAATGGTTTTGAACAAAAAAGGCTGGACCCCAAATGAAAATTAAACCCAATTAAAAATTTTGGGGGATTTTAAAAGTGGTTTTTGCACCCATGAAATTTTCACCTGCAATTACTAAAACAAATTTCTGTAAAACGTTAAAATAAGTACAAGATGGTCTTTTAACAATAATCCTGTGCCCCAAAAAGGGAAAAAACGTAATTAAATTGTGTACAGATAATAAAAGGGTTTTTGCACCCAAAGAAATAAACCTGAAATTTTCACAAATTTTTTGTATCGTAATATAAGTACCAAAAGGGGGGTCTTTGAACCCAAAAAAGGCCCGCGCCAAAGTGAAATTTTTCCTAAAAAAGATTATGTACGGGTAATAAAATGGGTTTTTGCACCCATGAAATTTCACCTGCAGTTACTTTGAAAAGTTCTGTATCCTAATGTAAGAAAAAGGTGGGTCTTTGAACAAAACTGGGATTCACAAAATAAAAGGGACTATTTCACCAAAAAATGGCCCAAAAAATGGTAAAAAAAAAAAAACCATTTCAAAAGCAGGTTCAAAGCAGTCTGGGCCGCACAATTTAACTCTCCCTTTCAAAAGCCTGCCTGTCGTCTGTGTTCGCCCCTGCACCCCCCCCCGGCTGTACAGCGCTTGATCTTTTTTAAAAAAACCAGCCTAACTAATAAAAAACCCGAAATTCTGGGAATCTACCTAAAGTTCAAAAGTTCACAGTTAAAAACATAGTGTTTTTTGTGAGAACAAAGGGGAAATGGGTTTTGAGCTGAGCTGTATTGGGAGAGAGCTAAAAACGCGTCCTGCTCTTATGAGACCCCCACTTTACAAAACTGATGCTGAACAGGAAGGGGGTGTTTTTATGCAAAAAGTTCTTTGATTTTTCCAGCCCAAAGAAAAAAACCCCCCCTTTTCCCGTCATGATTCCCCACACCCCCAAATCCCCCCGCTCTATGCTCTAAGTGATTTTGGGCGCGGGAAAAAAAAAAAGGAAGCGCCGAAAATGGGGCGGGTAAAAATAGATTATTGGGGCAGATTTCACCTAAAATTTTCCGGTGGGGTCGGAAATTTCCCATCAACCTTTTAAAAAACCCGGGGGGATTTTTAACTTTTTTTGATTTATAATCGCTCAAACCCCACTGAGAACCAAGTTTAAAACTCAAATTTTGGAAAATTTTTTGGTTTAAAAATATTTTTTTCTGTTGAGCTAGTTTTTTTATTCGTTATTTTTTTGGATAAAAGGGGGTTTTGCCAAAAAAGTAAAATTGATTTGGGGAAGCTAAACAAAATTTTAAATTAAAAACATTCCCTTTAAACCTTTTCCCTTTTTTAAAATTTTGGGTTTAATTTTTGTTTTTGGTGCTTTTTTACTGAACCTTGGGGGTACAGTCATCACCTGGGGGTAAAGCCCCGTGATGAGAGTTTCCCCAAAACTTGCCCAAAATGCTCAGACTTTACCTCTCCTTTTCAGGCAAATACTAAATTCCCCCGCCTTGTTTAAACACAGAAACTCACTTTACTTCAGAGTGGTGCTTAATCCCCCAAAGCTGGGAATTCTACTTTGTATCTTTTTAAATGCTTTGTAATTAGTCAAAAAATTTAATTTTAAAAAAAAAGGAAACCTAAATCATGTACCTGCAATGAGAAAAAAATTCAAAATTTTTGGTTCCTGCAGAGATTTGAACCTAAAGGAAGGAAGGAAGAAGTGCTAATTACTCAGCTACATTGTAGCTATTCACAGCTCTTTGCAAAAAACAGACCTTTGTTTGAATACAGGGGGCAAAAATTTGGGGAAAAAACATGGTGATGTCCCAAACCGCTGGGTTTATAGTTCCAACTGGCGCAAGCCCCTTTTGGAGATGGCGAAATTTTATGGGAAATTGTTGGCCTTTTTTGAGAGCATGGTGGCAGCTTTTCGGCATGTTATGAGTGTGCGCGCGCGGAAGGGGGGGTGGTTTATGGGGGAAATTTTTCTGATGGCTAATTTGGGGTGCACCTGAATGGGGGGTTTACCAACTTTATATTAAAGGAAATGAGCTAAGGGCCACAAATTTATCGGGAAACCCCTAAGCCTTGATTTAAAACCAGGTTAAAAACGAAACAAAGTCGGCGAGGGCAAAGGGTGACGTTTTAAAAATTTTGTTTTCTCACCCCCTTTTCCAAAAAGTGGGCACCTGTGCAGACGGTGGGCACAAGGGGGCCTTATTTTTTTTTCTGTGTCTATGAGATTTGGGACGACTGCCCAAGTAGTTGGCTTTGGGGTCCCCTTTCTGAAGTTGTAAATTTTCAAAATATAAAAGGGCTCTCCCGTTAAAAGGGGGGGTTCCACCAATTTATTATAGAAAGGGAGGGTTTTTCCTTTTAAAAAAGCCAAAAAAGGGTTTTAAAAGATGGGATAAGATCGGTTTTTAAATATTTTGTATAGAGGGGTTAAAAGTTAGATTAATAAAAAATTAGTTTTATGTTTAATAGATAGAGAAAATGATAGGTTTAAATTTTCCCATTTCAAAATAGTAAAATTTTTAATTTAAACAAAAAAACATGGGGTCCCCTTTTTTGGGGACACTGAAAACTGAAAACTGGATAACCCCCGGGAAAGAAATGTCTTTGTTGGTAAAAAAAACCCTGGTTGGGGTGGCCCTAAAACCCTAGTGAGGGGCTTGAAGCCCCCTTTTTACTCCTTTATTTGCCCCAGAGTTGGGGCTACTGCCTTGAAGTTTAAGCCTAACCCCTATCATGCCTGCAAAGACCCTACCCCAAGTACTGCAAGGACATTGTCCAAGTTAATCCTTCCTTTTCCCCAAAGTTCATATTCCAAGGACTCTTTGGTTATTTTACTTCATTTTTAGTATCTGCCATATGATCTGTATCTAGAGTAACCCTTGCACTATAGACTGTTGTATGCCAATGTTTTTACAAGTGTCACTTATATTTTACAGGTATTGGTTTCATGATATTAACATGATATTGACATCAAGACACTGGGGACAGCTTACGTTAAAGAGGGGGAGTATCTAGTGTAACAAAATTTGTCTATACCCCTGATGCAGTATAATTTATTAATGTTGTGTATTATCTATAAGCAGTGAGAAATAGTCATAATGATGATCTGTTCCTATGAAAGGGTTAACTTCCTGAATAGCTCCAAGCAGAGAGTGGTTATCTAACCCGAGTGGAGGCCAGAAGTAATAAAAAAAAAACTTTGCTAATAGCTTTGGGAGGGAGTTTGAGTTGGAGTTCAAGTTATTTATTGTTTTGAGAGTGGAGAAAACCTGGTGATTTCCCCTTTGCCTCAAAGACCAGTAAAACTTAGCTTAAAGGATCCTGAAAGAAAATATAGACCTATCAGTCAGAGAAATGGCAGAGAGATTCATGAGGTAAAAACCGTCACAGAATTGACTACATGTCTGTTGATGCCTAGTTTGCTTCTGGCCTAGCTGAACATACAATTATTGAAAAAGAAGATAGAATTCCAGATCGCCTGGGGTTATAAGTAACTCCTTGCTTGACAAAATCCAGATTATTTGGGACCGTTTAACATGCTAATCCTGCTGCAGCCTGTTCAAAAGGGGACACATATTAATTTGAATGTCTGTCTCTGTGTAATATATCTAGTCAGGAGAAAAGAAGGAAGTTATTTCCCTCCACTTAGGGTGACATGTATGAACATTGGCCTTGACCGACGAGTTCTAAACAGCTTTAAGGGAATGTAGAATGCGCCAGAATGTATGAACCCATTCTTCTGCAGGTCATACATACAGGCGCATTGTAGTGCCAGTACGACAAGTCTGCCTCTGGCAGACCACCTGTAACTTTACTGGCTGTTCTATTTGTTCTGCACCGAGGTTTGACATCAAACATTCATAAATGTGTCTACTTCTAAGAATGTGGTGCGACACGCCCCCAGAATGCGACCAAATCTTTGGCGCAATGCAAAGTGTCATGGCCAGCACTGATTGCGCCAAAGTTTTGAGTGCGACTGTTCATACATCTATAGAACAGGGATACTACAGCTTTTTTGGCGCAAAGTACACCAGAAAACTGCTGCAGCTCCATTCATACATGTCGCTCTTAGTCTCCTGACTTTTAATCTGCACTTACAACAAGGACACCTCAACCACCATCAGGGCAGGAAAGCTTACATCACCTAGAGTGTCCAAGGGAATAATGGAGGTACACCACCTTACTCCTGTACATGCCGAACCCCCTCTTCACTGTGATGTTCCCAGGGCAGCATCAGAGGTTTGGGTGGAAGCCACTGTGAACAAAGTAAAGATTTACTACTACCCCCATCCTCTCCTCTGCTGCCTCTGGGTCATTGCCATCTTGTTCAGAAATTGTTGAATTCACTTTGATGTTTATTGAAACTTTTATGATTGCTAGTTTTTAGCAGACAAAACAGGATGAAAGAAGTACAGAGAAGTGATCTGTTAAGCAATCAAAAGACATAATGCTTATTAAAATATAAAAATAAATATATGTTTAAAATACATACATGTTTCTGTACTTGTACAGCACTTGGTAACACCAACTTATCTTGACATGTGAAAGAACTTTTGCTTCTTTTTTATCCTTTTGATAGCCATATTCAGATTTTAGACCTTATTAAAGAGACATTCTCACCTTTCACGCAGTGTCCTAACCCCTCTCCTTGTTCTGGCTGCAGCAAATGAATAAATGGCCATGAATGTATGCTCTTTGCTCTTTCCTTTTATGGGGAAATATAAAAACAGGCAAGTAAATGTGTGGAACGCTAAGGGCCACATGTATGAAAACTGTTTAAGTCTAAAACTCACTTTTTTGCCCATAGGTTACTTTTATAGTGGAGAATTTTTTCGTAGGAGATAATATATATCTTGGCATTAATGTTATTGGATACAATTTACTAATACATTGATTTAATTGTTGGATATGTCTGTTTATTAAGTACTTCATTTAATGACAAATCCATTTTATTCTCCTTACTATGGGCAATGTATTTCCGACGTGAAATCCGTCCTGAAATACATTGCATATACGTGTCACAAAGTATTTTGTGTCGGAAATACATTCCCCATTATTTACCAATGGGAAATCCGGACGTATTTACGGTCGTAAATACGGATGTAAATACGTCCTGATTTCCCATTGGTATCCATTCTAAGCTATGTGTTCATTATTTTAGGCTGAGTTGGTGATGTATTTACGGATGTAAATACGTCCGAAAATACGTCCAGAACTAAGCCCTGGGAACAAAGAAATCCTGCTTGGAGAACCACAGGTCCCAACCAGACCTGTGCTGTGCTGGCTCTTGCTGTACATACAAAATAGAATAAAAGGTGAAAGAAGAATAAATACATCTTAATTTTTTATTAAAAAAGGACAAAAATTAACATCTGTACAACATCAGCATTGGTTTATTTGATGTAAAATTAGTTGAATTCTCTCCCTTTTTTTCAAGACCTTTTCTAGCTGATATTTCTTTCTTTTAAGATCTTATATATATTGCTTTCATTTTAAATGATCAACTTTTTCTATACATTGCAATGGATTTGCTTCAACTTTGATTTTTCACTTTATTCATTCATTTATTTGAAAGACAACTCTTTTTGCTATTCACTAACGTGTTTAATGATTTTTCGCTTATTTCCAGCCTGTCTTGAATTGTAATACGTTAGGCGCATTCCTTCTGCGCCTAAGTTCCGCAATGCGCCTCACATATTGGCGAGGCGCAGGGAACTTTACAACACATGTATTAGCGCACTTCGGGCGCCGACATAAATGAGGCACAGCTTTCACTAAAAATCGTGTGAAAACAGGCACTCCAACGCGCCGATCTTCATACATGGGCAGTGGTTAGCACTGTTGCCTTGCAGCATTGGGTTCTGGGTTGAAATCCCACCAAGGACAACATCTGCAAGGAATTTGTATGTTTTTGTGCTTTGTGGAAATACTCAGGTTTCCTCCAGACTCCAAACACATGCAGATAAATTAATATGGAATTCAGATTGTGAGCCCCAATAGCGACAATGAATAATAACAATCTCTGTACAATGCTGTGGAATATAACAGCACTTTATAAATGATTAAATAAATAGAGTTGGTGGACACATCACCCTAGCAACCAGTTAGTTTGACCCTAGTTAGTTCTTTAATTCAAGACAATGTTGCCACTGACCACAATGCTTTTGGTGTTGGACTGGGGGGCCGGAGTTCCACAGGGGATTTGATCTTGGATTTAATCTTGGAGGCCCACCCTATAGCTACTTACATGAAAATATTACCTGTTAATTTTTAGGCTTCTTGAACATAAATGCGTGCATTTTACCACATCATACAATATAAAAAACATAACTGTATTGTGCACTATGCAATACCAAGTGAGTCATATAACTGTCTGTCTAACACATCAGTTTTACATGTCTGTGTGTCTCACACATTTGTCACAGTCTAACATCTTAGATAGACACATGGCTAAGTGGCTCCATCCAAATCCTCATCCACCCCTCAATAGCCCATATAAAGATTCACCTCCAAGTTTTCTCTTGGTCACGCACCTCGCCACTTTCTAAAATAACCCCCTAATCACAGGGTCAGGGATAGTCGTGCATGCACTTTACAATCAGGGACAAGTATATGCTGCCATTATACTAGTGTTGATATGACCTATAATACCACCATGTATTAACCACATAGCAGTCAGACACTAGCTCAGGTATAACATACAATACCACCATACAGAGACAACTTAGTGATAGATACCAGTTCGAGTCACAATTACATGACAGTGAATACAGCACTGATCAAACACATTAGCAAAATAACCCCTGACATCCAGGGACTTACAGTAAATGTCTTATCTGATGAGTCATATCAAAAAACAAACAATCGGGCCAGCACTGAAGTCCAATTTATTATTGCCACGAATACCGATGCAAAAGACCATCCTTAGGTGAGACAGCCTCACTCTCACCTCCAAAGTATCCAGAGATTAGAAGAGGGATGTCAGCATCAAATATTAATTTATTGCAGATCCAGAGTACAAAAAAGTGTGCAACGTTTCGGCTTACAAAGTGAAGGCTTCACTTTTTAAGCCGAAACGTTGCACACTTTTTTGTACTTGGATCTGCAATAAATTAATCTTTGATGCTGACATCCCTCTTCTATTATCTGATGAGTCGTTCTCTTCTCTCGTGAGTTTTTCCCTTGTGATTCTGAACTGGATGTCGGGGCCCACCGGGGTTTAATCGACTCCCCAGTGGGCCAGTCCAACCCTGATCTTATAACACTTACACTAACTACTAGTTTTTATGCTATTATCACTACTGCTAAGAATAATATCAACATCATACTGCTACAGCTTAATATAATTATATTATACTGTCATCTGGCTTAGAGTTGGAAATGTTGCTTTTAGGTGCCCAATAACGAGAAATTTTCTTAAGTCAAATATATGACTTGCCTTAAGATATGGCAACATTGAGATTTTTTTTTTGCTATTGTAATTGCATAGTATTTTTTATTTCAGGTTTAGGTCAGTAGGGAATGCGTGACAGAATTGGTTTCTTGCTGTGCATCCTTAAGATACCAGGCTTATTTTGTTTAGGAACTACAGTATTACCATGGGGCCAACAAATTTCTAAACAGAATTCTCATGGTAACACACAAAAATCTAAGGTTAAAGCAAAATGCAGTTAAAGATTAGGTCATGCAGAACTTAAGATTGTATATAGATCTTGCAAATCTAATTCAGTCACTATACTGTCATGAAAGAAGAAGAAATGAGAAAATGGGAAATGCCAATGAGAAAAAAGCTAAATTTCTACCAAGCAAAATTTTATTAAAAAAATCTCCATCATCACAAATATAATAAAACAACAATTTGACATTGCACGTTATTTCAAAGTTTGGAGCAAGTGGTACACATTACATGTAATAGAAATCAATTAAGTTGCTAAAATTATTTTTGTCCTCTGTAAAAGTACTTAAAATGTAGGCAAGCTAGATCATTCTTTCTCCACTGCATAAAAAAATACACATTTAATATTATTTTTTGTTAAAAAGACCTTTTACAGTTCCCACGCAGATTTATGTTTCTCCATGGCAACAGATTATTAACAATTTTATTCTGATCCAGTAATCAACTAAATAATTTGATTGCAGATGTTAACAAATTCTTTACTTAGCAGCAAATAAATATTAATACATTCTGTATTTTATTAAAACTAAAATTAACAAAAAAAATAATTTATTCCTTTGGATATCTAGCTGACATTTTACCTGTGCACTCATTTTACAAGTCCCTACGTAGTCACACGAGTGCAACAACAACACATAAGGACAAAGTCATATTTATTTTGAAGGATAATGCCGTATATTTTGTTAGCTGGAGTGTTCAAGTACAGTAGAGTCATACTGTTGGTTTTAAAAGTGACCTAAAACAAAATTTGTTTTGTATCTCATTGCTTAAAATTATCTTCCCATCCCCCCTTTCCCCTATGAAAAATCACAATGTCAAATGGTCCCAGACATTCCCTAGGGTACGTGCCAGGCTAATTAGGGTGAGCTTAATCACAAAGAATATAGTTGATATAACACTTTTTGCACACATGAGAGTAATGAACATTCTGTATACAGGCAGTGATTTGTTACTGCAATTTAGAGACAGCTCTCTGGGACTAATGCTTTTCTTTGTTAGTGTTTGCATATAAGATTATTAATGATATCTTAACAACTGTTGAAAAAAATATTTCAATAATATAAGTGAATATTTCTGCCATTTGAAAAAAAAAGAAAATTATCACAGACAATGCATGAGAAATAAAAGCAAATAAAATAGCAAAATACAAATACTCCTAGAATAATATCATTTTAGTAGCACATATCCTGAAAAATGTTCTCTCCCGAACCATTTTTTTGAGAAAACAGGAGTGCAATTCCTACTGGTACTTGGAGCGGGCGACGCCGCGCAGGCGCACCCGTGCCCTCTCTCTGGGATCCCTGCCCAGGACGGGTGGCGCTGCTGGCCACAAAACGGGCCGCGGGCGCGCTCGCTCCGGCCACTCACCTGACCTCGTTCCTGCTCTGTCGGCGTCCTCTGCCGGCCGCGGCGCGCGTGCCCACTCTCTAGCGTGCGCGCGCTCGTCCTCGTACATTTAAAGGGCCAGCTTGCCAGGTGCTACCCCTATATATTGGTGACGTCAGCGGGACTTCCTTTGCTGGATCTATGTTGCCCCGTGCCCTAGAGAAAGCGTTCCAAAGCATATCTCGCCTTACCGTTTACCAGACCCCTTGCTACGTTTCTCGTCTCCGAACCTCTGCCGCCTGCCCTGACCTTCTGCCTGTCCACGACCACGAACCATTGCCGCCTGCCCTGACCTTCTGCCTGCCCACGACTACGATTCTCGGACTACGATTCTGTTTCTACGCTGCACCTCGGCCGCCACCGCAAGCAAGTCACGTCAGGGGGACGACCTGGTAGCCCCACGCCGCAGCAGGTCCATCCCGCTTTGCGGCGGGCTCTGGTGAAAACCGGGGGCTACTTAGATTCCATTCCCTGGCGTGGCTTAGCTATCATCGCTTGCGGTGGTCCAGAGGGTCCACCACCCAGCCGTTACAGTTAGATCCAGCCATGGACCCCGCCAAGGTGCCCTTGCCAAGTCTTGCGGATCTCACAAGCATTGTCGCCCAACAGTCGCAGCAGATCGCGCAACAAGCGCAGCAATTGGGTCAGCTGTCCACCATGATGCGCCAAATTTTGCGGCCGTCTCACAGCTGCTACCTGCCTCTCGCCACATTTTCCTATAGCCCCTGCCGTCCCGCGGCAACCGGGGGTCCAAAAGGTTCCGCCTTCCTCTACCCTCCAATTTGACGGGGACCGAAGTTTTGCAATTTAAATCACCATGTTCCAGACGGGACTAAAGGCCGCCCTTTTTTCCTACCAAAGGTCAAAGGTGGCGTTCGGGGTGAGCCTTTTTACCCGGGGAAGGCCCTGGCCTGGGCGAGGGCCCCCCCCTTTTGGGACCGGAATGATCCTTTTGGACCGCAACCTAAAAGGCCTTCCTCCCAAAAATTCCCCACGTTTCTCGAGGACCTGAAACGTGCGTCTTCTGGGGAGACCGGGCAACGGGAAACCTTCGGGGGGGGCCCTCCTGGGTGGGAATTAAGGGGTTTCCTTTTTCCGCACCCTAGCCTCCCCGAGCTGGCATGGAAGACGTTTGCTCTCTGACCATTTTTCCAAAAAGGGCCTTTTCAAGCAAGTAAAGGACAAAACGGCAGAAAGGGGATTTTCCCCATCTCGTTGACAGCTCATCCACCTGGCCAACGCTTGACTTTGGCTTTTTGCAGAAAACAGCAGGGGGCTCCCCCCAGAGCGTGATTCGGCGAAACCAAACCCGGCCCGTCTCCCTTTCGTCTGGCTCCTGGTTCCAGAGACCCTCCACTGCCCCTTTTTCGGGTTTTCCCCCCAAGAACCCTTTCAGGGGGGCCCCGGGCCCCAAACTTGTCAATCTGAGCGTCCCCCGCCGCCGAAGGGGAGAACCTTTGTCTCTATTTGCGCCCAGTCCGGACTTTTTCGTAGATCCCACGCCTCACGGTCGGAAACCCTCCACCTGGGAAGGCCGTGGGAAGGGGCCCCCCTAGGTGCTCAGTCTTCCTCCCCACGACTGATGTTCCATGGGGGAAACCGAGGGACGCTGGCCCTATTTTTTTTCGATCCCCCCTTCCTGACCCCCGGGCTCTCCCGGGGAACCCTTAAAATTATGCCTCCTGGGGGTCTCCAATCGCGGGGCCAGTCACCCCGTTTGGGAAAAGCCTTTGCTCATCTCTTCATTAAAGGGGGAGTTTCTCAGTGACTCCACCCCAGTTCATAACCCCCCCGTTACCCCCCGGGGTAGGGGCCTACACACGGAGAAGATCCCCTTTTAAATTTTCCTGCCTAAACCTTTTTTTCCGGCGACCCCTTTGGGGCCCTGCCCGGGCTGAAAAACGAAACGCCCCTACCCCTTGATTGGAAGACAGGCGAATTTCAAACCTGGGGATCAGTGGCCAGGATCCCCTTTTTTGGGGTGGCACCCACCCCCGGGGGGCCCAAACCTCCGTCCCAGTCATCCATCAACCTCTCCCCCGGGTCTGCCAGTGGAGTACCAGGATTTCAGTAAAAGGGGTTCTGGGAAAAAAACAGGCTGAGAAGCAACCCCCCCCAATCGCCTTATGACTGCCCATAACCCCCTTTTCCCGGGAACCCAAAGCCCCCCAAAAGGGGTTAGGTCTACCCCGGGTCCGTCCCCCGAAAACTCGGGCCATGGGGCAAAAATATACAAGAGAATCTGGAAAAGGGGTTCATACGAAAGTCCCCTCGCCCCCGGGGCGGCTTTTTTTTCGTCCAAAAAGAAAGAGGGGTCCTTTTTGGGCCGGGTGTATCGATTACAGGGGGCTAAACAAGATAAAGGGTGAAGAATCGTTCCCCCTTACCCCTGATATGGGAAGCTCTTTGATCATCTTCGTGGTCCCAAAGGGGTTTTTTACAAAATTTGGGAAACCTGCGGGGTTGCCTAAAAACCTCGTCAAAAACCCGTGGGGGGGACGAGGGGAAAAAACGGTTTTTCAAACACCCCGGGACGGTCTTTTCGAGTACCCCGTGTAAATCCTTTTGGGCAAAGCAACCCCCCAAACCGTGTTTCGGGAATTTCCCGCCCAATGACGGTATTCAAAAGTTTGCTGTACACCTAAACATATTGTACCTGGACGAATTCAGTTTTTTTTCTCCTACACACGGGACTCTTTGGGGTTACAAGAACGCCAGGTTCCTGCGCCGTCGGGCGGAACAATCGACTGTATGCCAACTAAGAAGGGGTTTTTTCCCCCAGGACAGTTTTCCCTTTCCCTTTGGGTACAAGTCTCCAACGGGTCTGCAGATGGACCCAGCTAAATTTTCCCCGCATCCCGCAGGGGCCACCCCGTCGGCCCTTCGGGCTTTCCCAACCTTCCGGGGTTTCCCAACAAAAAAACCGGCAAGTTTTTTTCCCCATTTTTTTCCGCTGGTGGCCCCTTTTTTCGTGGCCCCCCCACCCGGAAAAAACCCCAAAATCCGAGTTTTTGGGTCCCCATCTGCTGAAGAAGCATTCTTTTCAACTGAAGTCAGCGTTTTCTTCAGCACCTATCCGGGTTCGCCCGGACCCGGGTTTAAGCCCTACACCTGGAGGTGGATCCCCTCTTCCGTGGGACCCAGGGGTGGTCCTGACCCAAAGGTTTCCCTAAAGCAAAAGGGTTTAATTTGCGGCTTTTTTTCCAGGCCCCTTTCTCGCCGGCGGAACGCAACTATACCAAAAGGAAACGGGAACTGCTGGCCAAAAAATTGGCTCTGCGGGATGGGGGCTTTTTGCTGGAGGGGGCCTGGCACCCCTTTCGACGTTTTCCCCCGGCCACAAGAACTTCAGTCCCTCCAGACTGCCCACGTTGAATCCCCCGCCAGGCCATGGGGCCCCTCTCTTTTTTTTCCCCGTTTTTGACTTCGGGATACTTTTCCCGGGCCGGGCCCGAGAAAAAACTCAAGGCTGATGCCCTCCCCGACCTCTGACTTTTACTGGAGAAGAACCGATGCCCCCAGCACATTATTGCGCCCAAGGGCGGGGTCCACGCGGCCCCCTTAGGATTTTCGGGGGTCCCAAACCGGGGCAAACCTATTTTCGTCCGGCGTCAGACGGAGAATTCTGGAGTGGGGGGGCCTAGTTCTCGTCTGGCTGGCCCACCCCGGGGTTCAAAAAGCCCCCACGCCCTCTCCCACGGCGCTACTGGGGGCCCACCCAATCCCAGGACATAAAAGACTTTGTTCTCTCCTGTGAACTTTGGGGCCCGGGAACAAGGTCCACCCTTTGGGCCCCTTTCCGGGCCTCTTAGTCCCTCTGCCCTCTCAGAGTCTCCAGGACAACATGGGGCTTTGGATTTTCATCAGGGGCCCCTTCCGCCCTTTTTGGGGGAAATTCGTCATCGGGTGTGCCCACGGACCGATTCTCTAAAATGTCCCCCCTTAAATGCCACTCCCCCTGGTTTTTCCCTGGGCTCCAAAACCCTGGCAGGACACTTCTTCCAGCAAATTTTCTAAACGCATGGTTTAAAACCCCTTTCCTATCGTGTTTTTAACGGGGGGCCCCAAATTTGCTCCAAGTTCTGGGGGGCCCCCCGGTTGTTCTCGTTTTGCAATTTAAAATTTGGGACTTTTCCTCTCCCTTTACCTCCCCCAGACAAGGGTCATTGGAAGGGTGAATCAGATTTTGGGGCAAATACCTGCTCCATTTCACGTCCGGCCCGCAGGACAACTGGCCGAGCCCTGCCAGGGGCTTTTCTCCTACAACCTTTGGGGACTCTGTTCCCAAAGGGGCTTTCTCCATTCCTGGGTCTACGGTCATCACCCACCCCCCCCCCGCCCCCCCCCCCCCCCCCCCTTGGCCCCCCCTTACCAACCGCCCCCCCCCCCCCCCCCCCGGTTTCCGGGGTTTTCCCCCGCTGGGGAAAAACCAAATCAGGACATCAAGGCCACCCGGGCGGGAGACTCGCCCTTGGGCCTTTACCCGGGGCCTCTTCCCCATGAAGCCCCCGACCGACAAGGGGAAAAGGGCCCTCCCCCCCACATTCCAGCCAGGAGAAAAGGGGGGGTTTTCTGACGATACGTCCCGCCTAAAGGGTCCCCACATAATTTGGGGGGCCCAAAGGGTTTCTGGGGCCTTTTAGGGGCCCTTCCGTAAAATTTAAATTTCCAGTGGGGCTACAAGCTCTGCCTACCCCCTTCTCTTCGATTCCCAACGCCTTCCACGCCTCCCTCCAAAACCCCTTTGGTCTTAAACCCGGGTTTTCCTTTTGGAAGAGGGGCTTCTCCTTTTTCCGGGTGGTTGATCCTTCCGAAAAAATTCGGGGTCAAGGACATCGGGCCATGAAAACCCCATCAGGTAAAAAGTTTTCCGGGGACACTGGGGGGGCTGCGGTCCCGAAAGAGGTCCGGGAAAACCAAATCAAAAATTCTTGGAGGCCAGGACCCTTGTCCCCCGGGTTTTCCTTGGGCCAAAAAAGGGGGGGTGCCCCAAAGGGGGGGGGTACTGTACCCGGGCGACGCCGCGCTCCCGGGCCCCGGGGGGCCCAGGCGAAACCCGTGCCCTCTCTTTTGGGATCCCTCCCCCGGGAACGGGTGGCGCTGCTGGCCGCGGACGGGTGGGGGCGCGTTTGCCCCGGCCCCACTCACCGGGCCCCTCTTTTCCCCTGCCCCGGGGCGCCTCTGCCGGCCCGGGCGTGGGGCCCCATTCCTAGCGCGCCCCCGCCCCGCTCTTCTCCTCCCTTTAAAAAAGGGCCCAGCGCACCAATAATTGGCTGTTTTCCATTGCTCCCCCTATATATGGTGCGTCAGGGGGATTTTCCTTTTGGCTGGATCAATGTTGCCCCTTTCCCTAGGGGAAAAGCTTCCAAAGCAAATCTCCCCTTCCCTTTACCAAAACCCCGGGCTACTTTTTTTGGGTCTCCAACCTCTCCCCCCCTCCCCCGCCTTTTTGCCTGCCCCCTAGACCAAAACCATTGCCGCCTGCCCTGCCCCTTCTGCCTGCCCACGACTAGGGATTCTCGGACTACGATTTTTGTACAAAATACGCTGCACCTGGGCCGCCCCCCCAAAAACGCAAGAAAGTCACGTCAGGGGGACGACCTGGTAGCCTCACGCCGCACAAGTCCATCCCGCTTTGCGGCGGGCTCGGGTAAAAACCCGGGGGGCTATTTAAAGTTTCCCTTTCCCCCTTGGCGGGGGCTTTTTTTATCCCCTCGCTTGGGGTTGGCCCCAGGGGGCCACCACCCACCCTTTACGTGTTTTTTCTAAAATACCATACTTTACAGTAAAGTTCCTTCAACAAGTCATTAGATTCTTTACTTAAAGAAAACCCTGTCACACAGATTATGCCCCCCCTTGCTGAGGACAGCAAATGCTATTTATCAATATGCTTTTTTTCACCCACGGTGCCCCCCTTATTCTGAAGATCTGAAGTTTTTAGAGCATTTTTAAAGCTCAAATCCTTTTTCATAGCAGTATTGGCCCCGCCCACCAAATGTTACCATGCCCACCGGCAGTTATTTTACCCTGTTTCACCTATTCCCAAAATAAAAAGTTTTTTCAGTTGAGGGGGGCAAGGTGAGCCTCAGGGGGGGCGGGGGATTAAAAAAAAGGACTCTTTTTTAAAACTTTTTTGGCTGAAAACTGCAGAATTTTTAGCATTAAATGCTCTAAAAAACGGGATCTTTTCAGAAAAAGGGGAAAAAGTGCGGAAACACATGTTATCTCCCAGCTTGTGCTGTCCTCAGCAAGGGAGGCATAAACTATGTGACAGGTTCTCTTTAAGATAGCATTACAGTTTAGTCCAGGAGTGTCAAATCCATTTTCACCGTGGGACACATCAGCAATTTGGGTGCGTTTTAAGGTCTGTTGGAGGGCATAGCACAAGTGTCTCGGTAGGTGTCTCAGTAGATGTGGTGTGGAGGTGCGCACTGGAGCTTCAAAGCAAAGATTAAACCAAATTTCCCCGTACTGGAGTGTCCCTTTCCCATGCCCCAACATTGGGTGCATTTTTAGAAAACAGCGGGCTTTTTTTTCCCTTTTTCATCCAGACCCCTTTTCAATCTCTTCCCCATGGTGTCCCGAGCTTTTTAGAGAGACATAAAGGGGATGTGATGGGGGGATTACTGGTTGGCCTTAGTAGACACATGGGGTTTTGGGCAGTAATTTTTTCAGAATTTTGCTAGTTACCCCCAAAACACATGGGACTAATTTGATCTTTTTTTAAAGCGGACACAAAGACTTGGCATAGATTGCCATTTAGGGGACCTACCCTTGAGAACTTTCATTTAAGCCCTTGGGACAAAGCAATACCCGTACTGCCCCAGGCACCCCCTTTCTGAGAAAAACCCCCCTTTCCCTTTTTCTGCATGTTGGTTTAACTCTGTTTTCCCAAGAATTTACCTTACATAAAATTCAATATCTAACTAAATATATTAAGGATGAGTTTTGGAAATATCTGGTTGTGAATTGGGAGGAGGGGTCCACCTAGAAATGCTGAAGGCTGTTTTTCAGAATGCTCAGAAAATATACCATTGTGAATAGACATTGACAAAAAAGAGCATTGGCACACATCATTTTCCCCCATCTCTCCTTGGTGTGTCTGGGCTTTTAAAAAAGGGTTTTTCCACTACATCTTTTCCGCAGTCCCCTTTTTTTTCTGTTTAGTTTTTTGAACTCAGTTTTTTAAAAGGGTTTTTAAATGGCCTGCAGGACAAGCTGCTGAGGAAACCAGTCCCGTAGCTATAGTGGGCCACACGGGCAGCCTATCAGGAAAATCAAACCCGGTCTGTACTTTTAGTTACCTGAGGAAACAATTGAGGGCCCCTGCCAAAAAGGGAAAATCTAGGAAAAAGGGAGGACACTGTTTTTTTGGGCACATATTTCAAAGTGACTTTTTTTTTTTTGCAAGATTTGTGTAACGGGTTTGGGGATTTGGGTCCTCTGGACCACCGCAAAGGGAATGGTATTAAGCCACGCCGGAAAAGGAAAACTAAGTTGCCCCCGGTTTTTACCAGGGGCCCCGCCGCAAAGCCCGGATGGGGCCCTTCGCCCGGGGTAGGCTACCAGGTCTTCCCCCCCGACGTTTACTTTCTTGCGATGGCGGCCGAAAGGGGGGCGAGGTACAGATTTGTATCCAGTAAATTGGGATTTGGGCAGGGCCCTAAGGCAGGCAGGCGGCAATGGTTTGGGTCGTGGACAGGCAGGAAGGGCAGGGTAGGGGCAGAGGTTTTTGGGGTCGAGAAAAGTAAACAAAGGGGCTTTACCCCGGGAAGGCAGAATATACTTTTTTGGAAAGCTTTTTCTAGGGCCCCCGGGCAACAAGATCCCCCAAAGGAAGTCCCCCCTGACGGCACCAAAAAATAGGGGCAGCACATGGGGCAGCCAATTATCGGGGCGCTGGCCCCTTTAAAAAGCACAAAGGAAAAACCCAAAATGGCTAGAGGCGGGGACCGCGCCACCCGGGGGGCAGGGGACGCCGACAGAGAGGAAAAAGAGGTCAGGTGAGTGAACGGAGCGAGCCGCCGGGGCCCATCCCCGGCCAAACAAACGCCAACCCCTTCCAGGGAGAGATCCCGAGAGAGGGCCGGTGCGCCTTCGGCCCCGGGGGCCGGGGCGCGGCCCCCGTCCGCTACAATTTAATAAAAGAAATAAAAAATCCTTGTAGTGAGACAACCCCTATAAATATGTTCTTTAAATTCCCCCCCTCCACTGTTTTTCTTGTAATTGGGCTTGTTGGGGTGACAAAGAAAAAATTTATTAAGGGTGTTGTAGTGTGAAAAGGGTTTGGGGTCTGAAATTTTAGCTTTACATGAAAACACAAATAAAGGTAAATATAAAAAGTTGTATATTCCTCTGCCTCCCAGAATCACCTATACTGTATTTATACATGTTCTTACATAGGGTACATGCCATAACTGAAGTTTATTAAACCTGGCAAATAATCAGAAATCCTAGATGGCTCCTATTTAGAGATGGGCGAATTTCCCGAAATTTGTTTTTGTTTTACTTCGCCGAATTTTTTCGCAAAAAAAAATTAGTTCCCAAATTTCTTCGGGACCCAATCAAGTTTAAAAAAAAGCTATTTCCAGGCTGCACAGACCTGCCAAGGGGGGCTGTAGAACGTTGTGCCATGCTTAAAAAATGCAGAGGGAGCTTGGGATTTGGGCCCCTTTATACAAAAGTTGTGTTTTAGTATGACACGCACATGACGCTGCTGCCTTAGAACGCCCTTTACTATAAAAATTTCCCCGGGGACTTAAGGGGCCCAAAAATGGGCCAAAAAAATGAAAATGGGAATGTTTTCCCCATAAATTCAAAGCCAGAGAAACTGGAAAAAAAAAAAGCTTTAGAAACTCAAAGGGGGCAACATGTGACAGAGCGTGGAGGTACGGAACCAGCCACAGCAGATGAGGGCCCGACATTTTTACAAAGCCCTTCTTTGGGGGTTGGGAAAAACGGGAAAAGGCCCCCAGAGGGGCCCCAATGACACAGTGTGGGGGTCCGGCAGCAGCAGAATGAGGTCAGAAGTGGCACAATGACAGAGTGGGGTAGGTCACAAACAGCACCACAGCAGCAGCATTAGGGTCAGACAGTGGCAAAAAATTACACAGTTGGGAAGGGATTGGGACAGCCACAGCAGCACAAAAAAAGGTTTAGACATGGGACAAAGACACAGAATGGGAAGGGCACGGCAGGGAAACCACCACAGCAAAGAGGGCAACAGGGCACAAAGCACAGGGTTTTAGGTTTACGGGAGCAGCCCCCAGCAGCAGCATTTAGCAGGGGGTTTGGGACAATCACCCGTCTGGAGGTGGCAAAAACAGGGGTAGGCCCCAGAGTGGGGCAATGAAACAGGGGTGAAAGGGCACCCCGGAAAAAACCGCCACACAGCAGCATGAGGCAAAAGTGGGCCACAATGACCCAGTGGTAAAGGGCATCCAGCCACAGCCCCGCAGCCTAAAGAGACAGTGGCAAAATACACAGTGGTAGGTCAAGCAGAAACCACAGCAGGGAGCATGAGGTCAACAGTGGCAACCCAAAGACATTCTGGGTTTGGGAAAAACAGGGGTAGGGCCCCAAGTGGGACAATGACACAAATGTGGAGGTCACGGCAGCACCACAGCAGCAGCATGAGGTCAGGGAGTGGGGACAATCACATTCTGGAGGTGGCAAAAACAGGAAATAGGCCCCAGAGTTTGGGGCAATACACAGTGTGGGAGGTCACAGCACAGCCACAGCAGCACATGAGGGCAGACCAAATTTTCACAATGACCGAATTGTGGAGGTCACGGCAGTTGCCACAGCAGCAGCAAAGAGGTAAGACAAATGGCACAATGACAGAGTGTGGAGGTTTGGGGGGCAATACCAGTCCCTGGAAAGATGGGGTGGCAGGGTGGAGAAAAATGGCAGCAATGTTTTTGGCATCAGGGAGGAGGCGGCATCAAATAGTGGGGTGAGGGAGGTAGCTTGAACCCGACTCATTTCTCACAGTTTTTGGGGGAGGGGGTCATGGCTGATATAATCTGAAAACCCCAAGGAAAGGTTTTGTGGAAATCCTTTCCGATCCCCCCGCCTGAATTTATCTTGACAAAAAAGGGCAACCCTTTTTCCCCATTTCCCTGGACAAGCGGGGTTTTCCCCTTGGGGGAAAGATGGCCCCCCGCAAATGGAAAAAACCCCCGTCTGATTCCCCACTACTGGGGCCCGGGGAGGACAGCTTTTCCACTGCAAAAACCCGGGAACTGCGGCCCACACAAACCAATTTGGCTGCCCCTATCCAGCTTATCTTCAAACCGGGGGGGCAGAGTGCTGACCCAAATAGGCCACCACCCGTTGGTTTCAGGGTTTGCTCCAGGTTTCCCGCTGCGCTGCGCTGGCGACTGCCCTCCTCACTACGGGTGAAGGAAGCTGCCATCAGTGACTCCCGACTTTGGTTGCTGCTGATGGAGCTGTACTGCTCCGACCCCCCCACCTTCCCCCGGCAGCCGGGGTAGAAAGTAACGTGAGCGCTGAAGAACCCCCCGGTCAGACCTGTCAGAGGAGGAACGATGCCGCACATAGGCATGGCCACTGACTACGGGGATTTCCCTATAGTATTTGATTTTGTCCTCCCTCTCAATAGCTGGGAAAAAGGCTCCCATTTTGGACCGGTAGCGAGGGTTCAATAGGGTGGAGAGCCAGAAGTCATCCCTCTGCCAGATGCTGACTATTCGGCTGTCACTAGCCAGCAAACAGCATGCTGCGGGCCATCTGCACAAGTGACTCTGAGGGCCCCCTGCCTCCATCTCCACTGTATACTCCCCACGGTGCTTGCGGGTCATCTGCCTCGTCTTCCCATCTCCATCTACCCCCTCCAGCTGCTCCTGCTCCTCCTCTCTTGTCACCTGGGTAAAAAAATCCACTCATTTCACCAGACAATGCTTCTGCTCCCAAGTCCTCCTCCGCCTCCAGGGCAGTCCCCAGCGGACTCATGTGGCCGTGAGATGTGTCGCCACATCTCCAGTCCCCTGCCCAGACAGATTTTTCAGCATCTGTTCCAGGACAAAGAATCAGTGGAATGACGTTATTCATCCCGTAGTCCCCGGCGACTGACAAATAACGGGCCTCCTCGAATGGCCCCAACAAACGGCAGGGGTCACGCATGAGCTGCCACTGGGTGACATCAAAGTTTCACAGGGGAGTACTTCCTGTCCGCCTGGATCATCAAAAAATCGTTAATTTGGGCCCTTTTTCTGTTCATACAAGGTCGGTCCAATATGTGCAGGCTGGAATTCCAATGGGTGGAAACATCGCATATCAGAGTGTGTTGGGGAGGCCGTTCGCCGCTGCAACTCGAGGAGGGTGTTCTGGCTTTGTAGGAATGGATGAAGTACATGCACAGTTTCCTGCCATTTTCAGAATCTTCTGAAGATCGGTTGAAGCTTCAGGAACCTTTTTCACAACCAGATTGAAACACGTGCACTATGCAGGGCGCATGGACCATCCCTCCTCGGTGCAGCGCGGACACCATGTTTTCCTCCCCTTGTCCGTCACCATGGTTCCGATTTGCAGTTGGCGCGGAGAAAGCTACACATCGATTCTTGCTGCATGACGCAGAGCATTTTCCTACCCTGTGGACTTCGTTCGCCGAGCAAGCCAGGTGTAGAACTGCGTGACACCGCTGTGCCCTACACTGTGGTATAATGGAGCAGTACTTGTGGAGCTGAGATGGGGGGTGATGGGGGAGGAGGAGGAGGCGGACATTGGCACAGGACCGCAGTTTGACACGTGGAGGAAAAGCGGCGTCTCCTGTCCAAGTTGTTGGTGTGCCTGGGCCGGAAGCACATTCCCTCAGTGGGCCGTAAAGGACATGTACTGGCCCTGACCGTAGTTACAGCTCCAGACGTCCACGCTGCCATGCACCTTGGAACAAACCAATAAGCTCAAGGACTGGCCCACCTTCTGTTCTACATATTTATGAAGTGCTGGTACTGCCTTTTTGGAAAATAAATTACGGCTTGGAACTCTCCATCTCGGCTCGGCACAAGCCATTAGTTCTCTGAACGGTGCAGAGTCCACCATTTGGAAAGGGAGGGACTGCAGCACCAACAACTTGGACAGGAGTACGGTCAGCTTCTGCACCTTAGGATGGTTGGACGCATACTGTTGTCTCTTTGCAATCGCCTCGTTGAACGACTGCTGGCGCTATGAGTAGCGAGGAGCAGCAGCATCTGGACCGGGAGATGATGTCAAAGAGAAACAGCTCCCTTCTGCAGAGGTGGTGGAGCCTTGACTGGCTGCAATGGCATGCGTGCCACTGGGCGCTGCTGCTGCTGCTGCTGCGGCGGCAGGATGGACCACCACATCTGAGCCACGTTTCTCCCAGGCCACCGGATGGTGACGCTGCATGTGTTGACGCAGGACCGTGGTGCCAACGTTAGCTCCCTGGCCACGCTTCACTTTCTGCTTACAGATTCTACATATACCCATATTCGGCTCCTCCGTTGTCTTAGCAAAGAACTGCTCGCAGAAAAAAGAGATAATAATAGGAATATAGAAAACCGTCTCACAGATCAAAAGAAAAATTCTTTAAAAAAAAAATCTTTAATAGATATGCCATTAAAAATAATTATACTTTATATATAAAAAATGCCTCACACATATAGCCACTATACAAATATGCAACTGTATATGTATAAAGTAAACCCGGGGTATATCAGTACCTAAATACAAAAGCAAGTGGACAATATCTAGCTAATCACAGCAAAAAAGACATTGTACCAAATACCTATTAGCAGGGAGAAGTGCCCCTGTAAAAGGGAGGAAAATGTGGTAAAAAATGTGGTAAAAAACTCACGGTCTGAAGACCTTGTCACAGTAGACTCCGTTGTCCCAAATTTGGGCCAGTATATATACCATATAATAGAAAAAGCACTATCGCTATCACTATACTAGTCCTATCCAGATAGAGCACTCGCCCCAAAAAAGGGTGACCCCACCTCTCGGGGACTCCAAGCTAACTAACTAAATTATACAGTAACATACATAAAGAAAAACAGACATAATCCCACGCGTTTTCCCCAAGATATGTTCATCAGGGGGTAATAATTATACATCTGTGATGAGAATGATGATGGTCCAAGTGATGCATGATGAGGGCCATAAGTAAGTGCCAACAGTATATCACTTATATACCCACCCCTATTAACCAAAAAAACTATTCAGCCAATCCAATGCCACTTTACTCACCAATGATACCAATGAGTAAAGTCCATGCACATGCTCAATAGCAAAACAAAGACGCCAAACACCACATGTTCCGCGCGCCTCCCGTTCCGCCAAACCGGGGAAATGACAAACCGAAGTGGCAAAACGAAAGTAATTCACTTCAGCATGTCCACCCCAAATAGAACTAGGGCTGGTGAAACGAGTGCAAACGCGCACACGCCCCGGTCCCCGTCGCACAATTAGCAAACCAGTGCACACGCGCCCCATAGACAAGGGCGCACTCGGGCGCCCCAACTATACAGATAATACGTTGGACACAATAGCATAATGGTGACCCAAGTAACAGGAGGCTTATCATCAAGTCTCAATATCGAGTACAACAGGTTACGTTAAATAATCCAATGGATATAAATACCAATAGTTAAGGCTAAGTAAAATAAAGTTGATAGGCAGTAAGACAAAAAAGATATAGAAATATTATATACTCTGACAGTATTGATAATAAAGAGACTATACCCAAACACATGGTATGATATTCTCAACTGATTACCCTATCAACAGAATCCAAAGAAAAGAACCAAAAAAACAAAAAAAAAAAAAAAAAAAACTGAAATTATGAAAAATATTATAAAAAACAGCCAAATTGCAGGCAACGGCACAATCACATTCTGGAGGTGGCAAAAACAGGAGTAGGCCACAGAGTGGGACAATGACACAGTTGTAGGTCACGGCAGCACCACAGCAGCAGCATGGGGTCAGACAGTGGCAAAATGACAGAATGTGGAGGTCAGGGCAGCAGCCACAGCAGCAGCATGGGGTCAGGCAGGGGCACAATCACTTTTCTGGAGGTGGCAAAAACAGGATTAGGCCACAGAGTGGGAAAATGACACAGTGTGGAGGTCACGGCAGCAGCCACAGCAGCAGCATGAGGTCAACAGGGCAAAAATGACAGAGTGTGGAGGTGGGTGGCAATACCAGTCCCGGGAAAAGATGGTTGGTGGCAGATGGAGAAACTGGCAGCAGATGTGTGGCATCAGGCAGGTGGCAGAATTCAAAATTTAGTGTCTGAGGCAGGTAGTTTGAACCCAGACTCATTTCTCACAGTTTGGGTGAGGCGCCCATGGCTGATGTAGTCTGACGCCTAAGGCATTGGTGTGTGAAATCCTTTCCGACCCACCCTGATTCATCTTGACAAAGGTCAGTCGTTCCACATTTCCCGTGGACAAGCGGTTCTCCTTGGGGTAACGATGACCCCCGCCGCACTGAACTACCGCTCTGATGCCACACTACTGGCCGGCAGGACAGCTTCTCCACTGCAAACTCGGCAAGTTGCGGCCACACATCCATTTGGCTGCCCAGTAGTCCAGCGGATCTTCTACCTGGGGTGGCAAGTTGGGTGTCCAAGTAGGCCACCACCTGTTGGTTCAGGGTCTGCTCCAGGTCCTGCTGCTGCTGCTGGCGGGCTGCCCTCCTCACTAGGGGGGTGAAGGAAGCTGCTCATCAGTGACTCCAGACTTTGGTTGCTGCTGATGGAGCTGGTACTGCTCCCGACCCCCACCACCTTTCCCCCGGCAGCCGCGGCAGAGTACGTGAGCGCTGAAGAAACCCCCCCGGGCAACCTGTCAGATGAGGAACGATGCCGCACATAGGCAGCGGCAAACGACTACGGAGGATTTCCCTATAGTATTTGAGTTTGTCCTTCCTCTCAATAGCTGGGAAAAAGGCTCCCATTTTGGACCAGTAGCGAGGGTCCAATAGGGTGGAGAGCCAGAAGTCACCCCCTGCCGGAAAGCTTTACTATTCACTGTCACTAGCCAGGCAAATCAGCATGCTGCGGGCCATCGCACAAGTGACTCCGAGGGCTTCCTGCCTCCATCCCACTGTAACTGCCACGGTGCTTGCGGTTTATCTGCCTCGTCTTCCTCATCTCCATCTACCTCCTCCAGCTGCTCCTGCTCCTCCTCCTTGTCACCTGGGTAAAAATCCACTCATTTCACCAGACAATGCTTCTGCTTCCAATGTCCTCCTCCTCCTCCATTTCAGTCCCCAGGGACTCATTTGGCCACGAGATGTAGTCGCCACATCTCCATTCCCCTGCCCAGACAGATTTTTCAGCATCTGTTCCAGGACATGAAGCAGTGGAATGACGTTATTCATCCCGTAGTCCTGGCAACTGACAAATAACGTGGCCTCCTCGAATGGCCTCAACAAACGGCAGGTGTAGGCATGAGCTGCCACGGCTGACATCAAAAATTACACAGGGGAGTTTCTCCTGCCGCCTGGATCATCAAAAAATCGTTTTAAAGGCCCCTTTTTCTGTTCATACAGTCGGTCCAACATGTGCAGGCTGGAATTCCAACGGTGGAAACATCGCATACAGGTGTGTTGGGGGGCCGTTCTCCGCTGCAACTCGAGGGGGGTTTCCCTGGCTTTGTAGGAATGGATGAAGTCCCCACACATTTTCCCCGGGCCATTTTCAGAATCTTCTGAAGATCGGGGGAAGACTTCGGGAAACC
The DNA here is from genome assembly GCA_025379985.1 of Phyllomedusa bahiana. Lineage (NCBI taxonomy): Eukaryota > Metazoa > Chordata > Amphibia > Anura > Hylidae > Phyllomedusa > Phyllomedusa bahiana. Next base: position 51,113 of record JAODAL010018380.1, read on the forward strand.
CCTTTTCACAACCAATTGAACACGTGCCCCCATGAGGGCGCTGGACCATCCCTCCTCGGTGCAGCGTGGACACCTGTTCCCCCCCATTGTCCATCCCCAGGTTCCGTTTGCGTTGGCGCGGAGAAACCCACACTGATTTCTTGCTGAGACCAGAGCATTTTCCCCCCCTTGTGACTTCTTTCCCCCGAGGCAAGGGGTTTAAACGCGTGACACCGCTGTCCCACACATGTGGTATAATGGAGCGATTTGGGAGGTGAGTGGTGGTGGGGGGTGGAGGAGGGGGGGCGGACATTGGCGAGGAGCGCATTTTTGAAACGGGAGGAGAAAGCGGCGTCTCCTTCCAAGTTGTTTGGTGTGCCGGGCCCCGGAAAGCACATTCACCCGGGACCGTAAAGGACTGTATCCCCCTTACCGTAGTACAGCTCCAGACGTCCACGCTGCCATGCCCCTTTGGGGAAAAAACCAAAAAAGCTCAAGGACTCCCCCCTCTGTTCTACAATTTATGAATGCTGGTACGCCTTTTTGGAAAATAAATTGGGCTTGGAAACTCGCATCTCGGCTCGGCACAAGCCTTAGTTCTTGAACGGTGCAAGCACCTTTTTGGAAAAGGGGGGACTCCCCAAAAACCAACAACTTGGACGGAATACGGTCAGCTTCTGCACCTTGGGATGGTTGACGCATATTTTTTCTCTTTGCAATCGCCTCTTTGATCGACTGCTGGCGCTATGTGGCAGGGCAGCAGATCTGGACCGGGAATGATGTCAAAGAGAAACAGCTCCTTCGCAGAGGTGGTGGAGCCTTGACTGGTGCAAGGGCACGTGCCACGGGCGTGTTGCTGGCTGCGGGGGGGAAGGATGGGCCCCAAATTGAGCCACTTTTTTTCCCCGGGCCCACCGGATGGTGACGCGCTTTTGACGCGGACCGGGTCCCAAACTTTTAGCTCCCCGCCCACTTACTTTCTGCTTACAGATTCTACTTTACCCATTTTCCCGGGCTCCCCCTTTTTTGTCTTAGCAAAAAACGTCGCAGAAAAAAGAGATAAAAATAGGAATATAAAAAAACCGTCTCACAGATCAAAAGAAAAATTTTAAAACAAAAATCTTTAATAGATATCATTAAAAAAATTATCCTTTATTAAAAAAATTTGGCCTCCACATATAGCCACTATACAAATATGCAACTTATATCAAAAATTTCCCGGTGTATTCAGACCAATACAAAAGCAAGTGGCAATGCCTAATCACAGCAAAAAAGACATTTTCCCAAAAACCCAATTGCGGGGAGAAGTGCCCCTATAAAGGGGGAGGAAAAGGGGTCAAAAATGTGGCAAAATCTCAGGGTTCTGAAGACCTTGTCACAGAGACCCCATTATCCCATTGGACCAGTTATCCATATAAAGAAAAAGCACTATCGCTATCCATACTTCCTATCCAATAGAGCATCCCCCAAAGGGGGCGACCCCACTCTGGGCGACTAAACCCCCAAACTAACAAATTATACAGAACATACATAAAGAACACAACAAAACGCCAACCGCCGAGTTCGGATTTTACCGCCAACGCGGTACTGCCGCCGCTGCCCCCTGAGCCCATTTTCCGTACTTTCTTGGACCGCGAAGGGGGTTTTTTCCCCCGGGCCCGCTTGGCCCGGACCTCACACGCTCTACCTGCTGACCCCACGCCCACACCCCCACTTCGGGGTGCGCTTTTGCCTAAAAGCGAAAAGCTGACGCCCTCTTCCCCCTGACGTAAAGAACCCCTTTGCCTCCCCCGGGTCCAAGTGCTCGGTACACTACTATTTGTGTTTCATCCACTCTGTCCCCATCCCCGGGGTCTGGTATGCAGGGGCTGACCCCTCACAACATGACCCCCCATGCCCTCTCAAATCTATATTTGCCGCCTACTGCAAGAAGGGGGGATATTGGCCCCATTTCTTTGCCCCAAAGTGCTGTGATGCCCCCTAAAATTGTTCATCCTCGCTTATAGTGGCGCTGAGCCCAGCCCACATATAACTCTGGCTGAGGGAACCGGATGGGACAGAGGGGGTGGGCAGGTGAAGCCGCGACCCGCCCCGGGCCATGCCAACTAAGGGTTTTTTCTGACGTTCCCCCCACTCTTGGGGGGTTTTTTAAATTTGTCTCTGGGGGAAGTGGGTGACCCAGTCAACCAATCAAGAACCATTGGTTCTAGTCAGCACACGGCCACTAGATGACAAACACGTTGTGGGCCCCAAACCGGTGACCCCTCTGCGACGTCCCCTTGCTCTGCTGCGCCGGCCTGCTCCAGGAATATTTGTGCCTCTGCCCCTTGAAGGGGAAGAGCTGCCACCCTCTTCTGCATATGTTTGTTCAAAAAGAAAAAGCACTGTTTTTGAAGAAAATGTATATATAAAAAACACCCCCCCTATTTGACCCAAATGAAACCCCCTAAAGCTTGGGGAACCCCCGGAATAATTGTGCCCCAAATGGGGAGGAAAATTTATTGTATTGCCCCTTTAAAAACTCTGTGTATTTTTTTGAAGTAAAGGCTTAAAGGGGATTTATCGTTTTTAGCGCTCGGCTGTCGCAATTTTTTTCAGATTGATTTGAAAACCAGGGGCGTGTTCTTCCTCTCAACAGGCGTGTTTTCCCCCCCCCACAGGGTGTTCCCCTCACTAAGAACTGTGAAATCCTTATTTTGTTTGGCGGGGATGCAGAGGGTTGTCTGGATAAAACCTGTAGCCTCCCCGCATGCTTATGTTCAGCCTTGAGGCCCACAAGCTGCTGCAAGCACCTATTATATCATTATACTCTAGTTTACACACTGAAAGCCAAGCTTTAACTTTTTGTTTAGTGGTGTTCAACCAAATTGTACTTAACAGCAGAGACCTTTACTCAACACAAGGACAAAAATAGCTTCAAGTAAAAATCTCGCTTTTCTGTCAGTGATATGAGTAAAACATGGGGGGGGGGGGGAGAAGCAAACAGCTTTAAGAGGTGTAGCGGGAAGTGTTGGTTTTACAACGAAGGGGTTGGAGTTCTGTCCCCTCACAGGGGTTTTTCCCCCACCCCTAAATTCTCAATGGTAGGAGACCTAAAATTTTATGTCAAACTCTTAATGATAAAATAACATACATAGCCCCCTATCATTCTCATCCCCCAGAGTATATCGTTCACATATGTTGGAAAAGCTGGTGTGACTGTGAGGATGGGGCACTATATAGGGGCTTTCTGTGTGTATATATATAAAAATTTGATGTTACACTATATTTTCATATTTTACAAAGTTTTACAATTTATAAAAAAAAAATAAAATGATGGGGCTTGAACTCCCAACCTCTGGCTTGCCAAACTGATCACCTATGCACTGCACTACACAAGCAGCTCATACAGACACAGTTTTGAATCCTTTTGTTATACACTACAGATGATGACGTCATAAGGAAGCGGGGCTTGCATTCGATCTGAGGAACAGAACGCCCTCTTTTCAAAGTAGCAGCTTAAGGACTGACCCTGTGAGGAGGTGAATCAACCTCTTGGCAAAAGCCCTTTAAACAAGCAGTAATTTCCCAGATCCTTCCCCCTAGAGCTGAGATGTACATAGAGCCAGCAGACTCTGGTTTCACTATCGATTTTAACAGCTCAGAGGGGAGTAAACACAGAGTGTGCAGGCAGCCAATCACAGCGCAGGGGGCGTGGTCATGATGTTTCCTGTCTAGGGGCATATCCCAACAGGCTGAATGAAATGTCAGCCAGCCAATCACAGTGGGGCGTGTCTAGGACACAGGAATCGACCAGGGGGCCTTCTGACCAGCAACAGCAGAAATAGAAGACAGATTTACAGCGAAGCTGATATCTGCTAAACCAAGTGACAGAGGTAATGCAACCCAATTACAAAAGTGCTTATTTTTACTGTCCCCATGATCTGAGACATGATCTTTGTAACGATAAAACCCCTTTAATTAACCTTCGGATATGAATTCTGCTATAAAATTTCTTCTGTGGCGGTGAAAAAGAAAGTTTCTTTTACTGAGTGCAACTGCAGAAAAACACTTAGTAAACCCTTAGATGTAAATTGCGCCAAAGAATTGAGCCACCACAAACTACTAGCTTTGTAGCGTGTTACAATGCGGTGTTTTTTTACTCCACACAACAAAAGATAAAATTGTAATTAACCTTTGCTTGTGAATTAGGCTACAGGAAAAATGTATATATTTTTTGGCAGTGAAAATGACGGTTTCTTGGAGTCACCACAGCTGAAAAACAACGCTTAATTAACCCCTGGATGTAAATTGCGCCAAAGAATTTAGCAGCCAAAAATGAAGTGCTATTTGTATTGTAAAAACGCTGTTTCTTTAAATAAATACAACAGGAACTGGCTTAGATCCCCCTTGGATATTCAATGTGCTGTGAGTAGATAGGATTTAAATGTATATGCAGCTGCAGTGGACGCACACTGGATTTCAGATCCAATACCCAAAAAAATCAGAAATAGAATGTTAAGAGAAGCAGTCTCTGAGACAAGCTGAGACACCCACAAAAATCGCTGTTTTAAATATCAGTTTTTCAGTAAGAGACTATCAGCCGCGGCAGCACCTTCCCTAGTCAGTACAGTGAGAGGAGTGTGAGCTCCCAGCGTCGCGCCCGGACTTATATAGTGCAGTGACGTCACAGAATCCCGCCGGTCTCTGACTGGCTTCATCTCTGCACATGTCATGCAGGCTATGCCCTTCTTCCTCCCAGAGTTCTTTGCCCATGTAACGCCATGTGCTCGCAGCCATTTTATCAATGAAAAGCACACTTCGTTCACCCGAAGTACCCCAAACTTCAACTTCGTTCCGAACCGAAGTTTTCCTGAAATTCTAAACGAATTCCACTTCATTAGAATCAATTCACCCATCTCTACTCCTATTATTTTGGTGGACCCCTGGAAAATCTCTGTATTCTCGTTAGTTTTTCTAGTTGATGTTGAACACAAAAAAATAATTGAGATGATGTGTCAATCACAATTTTATATTTTAAATATTGTATAGTCCATGAGGTTTAATTACTGTTTGTTAATATATAAAGTAAAACTTTATTGTGAAAGTGATAAAATATTTATATGTTATTTCAAGACACCTTGTTCACATCAAAGTTGCCTGACACATTTTCGGGTATAGAGTGCCAAATTTTCAAGTTTCCAGTAACATTGCTGTAAATGAACCTATATGTCAATGTAATGTATTTACTGACATGCGGAATCCTCCAGGGCAAGTAGTGCGTCTTTAGGTACGCTATACATTGTGTAATAGTGAGAGTTCTAAACATAGTGGTCTCTTTTATAACTCAAAAAGTAAAAATGGACTAGAAGCACAACATGGGGGATGCTTTTACAGTCAGGGGTGTAGAGAGCGACCTGATAGGAGATAGGAAGTTGGAGAGTTGGGGTTCAAGTGGGGCACTGGTTTTAATTAGAGTGTCATGTGGGATGCAATAGCCATTTTGTAATGAACAATTTTAAGGCCTTTGATCATCCACTCTGAACTAAGTGGGGTTGGTTTTGTTGATAGCAAGGTGTCAAAGTAGTCAGATGTTTGGGGGTCCTTGAAGTTGTGGGAAAAAAAAACTAGGTTTTGCGATGAACCCCATGTTGGAGTCTGGACACCTCAGGTGGACCTATGGCTGTGGGTGAGCACAACAAACTATAATTATTGATGCCTCTGAGCTACTCTGTTATCAACTGGAGGTAAAGGTTTTTATTTTAATCTTGTGTTAATATTATGTCAAATTAAATTGCTGCTGTGGCCAAATTAATATAACCCTATGTCTGAATTGTTTATTGGTATGGTGTTTGTGAAAGATGGGAAGGTTGGGTAGGGGAGCAGCTTGACATTACCACTGTCATGCCACAATAATATATTAGAAAATGGTTTGGAGTAGGATTTGCCATTAAAGTGTGAAAGGAGCATGTCCCACATATGATACATGCACCTATATTAGGAACAGGCCCCCAAAAGTGTAAGTTCAGAATGAAGCGATGGTTGAGCTTTCACAAAACTATCAATATTGTTATATGGCAGATCTGAGTATGCATTCAGGTGCAATGGGAACTCTCATAGAACAGAATGGAAACTTCTTCCTAAGCATGACTAGCTCTTTATTCTGAGCAGAGACTTTTGGGGGGGCTATTCCTGAGAAAGATGTAACACCACTTTGTTCACATCTTTTAATTTTTGGGGCCCTTTAAACTGAAAGAATTTCCCAAAAGCTTTTCCCGACAGACCTTTTTGAGTTCAAATGAAGTTTGTTGGGTTCTGTCTATGTGTTTGTTGTTTCTGTGTACAGAAATTATTGGTACTTTGTGAAGTTCAACAGCAAATCAAGCCTTTTATTAAAATGGGCATAAATCCCCCCCATTTATCAAAAAACATTAGCGGCCCTGGCTGCATTGCCCTTGCCCCGGGTTTTTGGCTTTATGGCAATTTAATAAAGCTTTGGTGTGTTCATAAACTTCACAATGTATCGTTTTATTCCCTTTCCTTAAAATGTTATTAAGCCTTAAAATATTCTTCAAAAAGCATTTAAAATATTTTATTCAGGTACTGAAAGGGATTTTTTCCTACATTAGTTTTTTTTTAGCCAAGAACCCAAAACTTTTTTTGGTTGGAAAAGTGAAAAGCCTGCGGAATGGAGGGTTTTGAAGTGGGGAGAAAAATTGATCCAGGCAGAATGATTTTATAGATTACCTACAAGTTCATTAGGAAAAACTAGGGTTTTGGTTTAAAATGTTTTGGTTTTCCCATAGGGGGTTTAATTTTTAAGGTGAGACATTGGGTTTTTTCCATTTAGTTTTTTTCTTTTTGGGAAATAATTTTTTTTTCCCAAACTGTTTTGGGTGTACCTATTCCCCCAAAAACCCAAAAAAAAAACCCCAAGGGGGGAAAAAATATTTTTGTTTAAAAACCCCCAAAAATTTTAAAAAAAAGGAAAAAAAGCAACTTTGCCAAACTTTCTCCACTGAGGTTTATAATCCCCTTTCCAAATTAACATGTTTTTGGAATTTTAGAGGAAACCCACATTTAAAACCCCCGGAAAAAACCCCAAAGGACTCCCCTAAATTTACTTTGGGTTTTTTGGTTAAAATTTTTACGCTGCAAGGCAATTGGGAGGGAACTTTGACCCCTTAAAGGGGTTTTGGGCCCAGTTGGGGTTTTTTTTTTGGTTTAAAAAGGGGCATTTTAGTAATATCGTCTGCATTCTAATGTCTATTCACACAAAAAAGGGGGTTTTTAATGAAAAATTTAAAAAGTTTTCACTACATTTTTGGCAATTCTTTAAAGGTCAAAGGGATTTTTAAAAATCTGCTTTAAAACGGTTAAATGTTTTTACGAGAAAATAATTTACACATTACTGAAAAATAGTCATAGCTCTAATTTAAAGTTTTGTGTTGACAAAATGCTTGCCTAGAGGTTACATTTAAATAAAGTAACATCATTTAAATCTCCTTCGTTCTCTCTGCACAGGCATGCCTTCATAATGCGCATGAAGTCGTTTTCACAGGTTTATGCTAGGTGCAAGCAAATTGTAAGCCTGCTGTTGACTCCAGACAAAACTGTGATTATTATCATATTTTTCTCAGATCAATTATATAAAAATAACCAAAGGTTGGAAAAAAAATGATTGAAAAGGTTTATTAAAAACTTTAATTGTCAAAAATCCCATTTTGAGGTTTGGGATAAAACATTTTTGAAAACGAAAATTGCTAGCAGTTGTTTTCTGAAATAATTTATTTACTTCCGTTTCAGGTTGTTTTTTGTGTTTTTTTAGTGGGTTTTTTTAGGTTTTGCCACCCTTTTTGAACATGTGCCCAAAATAATTACCTTTTTAAAAGTAAATTAAAACAATAAAGGCCCACAGATCCCCAGCCCAGGAATCCCAAAAAACAGAAGGGGGCCCCTCAGCACCCGCTTTTTACATTTACAATGAAAATTCTGTAAAAGGAATCTCCCACCCCCACCCATATGCAATTTAAATTTTAAAGAATTGTTTTGGGCAGAGGGCTTTAACCCCTTTTAAAAGGGGGCATCTCTAAACCTTTTAAAAAAACATAGGGGAGATGGATTTAAAAACTGGTGTATAGTTTCCCCCAGTTTGCCCCCGCCGGTTTATATTTCCAAAAAATGAATTTTATAGTTTAAAAAAAATAATTGGGTTGCTTTGGAAAACCCAAAATTTTCTTTTACACTTTCCAAAAAACTATCACCAATGTTTTTTTAGCTGTAATTTGCTACCCCCTAACAACTTTTTCAATTTGCCAAAAAAACAAAGCTACACGTTTAAAACCCCTAAACGATAACCCCGCACAAACCCCATTGTCTGTTTACGCTTTGGGACCCCGTGGTTTTCAGTTTTAGGGGTACCCCGGGGAAAATTACTTTGACAGAGAAAAAAAAAGGGGCCAAAGAAAAGGTTTCGGAAAAACAGCCCCCCTCAATTTCCCCCCAAATTTGGGGTGGAAAAAGCTGTCTATTTTACCCCCCGAAGAAATTAAATTTTATTTGGTTAAAAATTAATTACCCTTTTAACCCCTTCCCCATCCCAAATTTGGGCCCCTTACAATTAAATACTGTATTTTGGGAACCAAATTTTTTAATTCTTTTTTAAAGCATAGATAATCTTTGGGTACCTGACTAGTTTCCACCATGAGTTTTTTTCCCCTTATCCCTTTTTTTAAAAATGTGAAATTTTTTTAAGTTGAAAAAACTGGCTTTTTTTATGGGGGAGGGGTTTTTGCATTTTTGGGAAAACGAATTTTTTGGAAAAAAGTTTTTTAAAAAAAAAGAGCGAGTGCCCTTTTGGGCTAAAGTGCATTTTTTGGCTTAGGTGTTTGGGGGTTTTTGAATTTGTTGGAAATTTAGATTTGTGGAGTTTTTTAAAGGGCTGTTTTGTACCCCTTTAAAATTTTTTTTACGGGGTACGGAAAGTATTCAGACCCCTCAAATTTTTCACTCTTTGTTTCATTGCAAAAAAGTTAATTTTTTTTGCTCATTAATTTTAAAATCTGCCCCCACCCCCGAAAAGGGAAAAAAAAACAGAATGTGATTTTTTTTGTAATTTATTAAACAAGAAAAAATTAAAATTTTGATGGTCATTAATATTCAGAAAACTTTGCTGGGAAAACAATATTTAACCACAAAGCTTGCATTATTTATTTGATCAGCTTTAGATGGTTCTACTCCTTCATTGCAGTCCAGTAGTGTTTAATTAAACTGATTGGACTTAATTAGGAAAGGCACACACCTGTCTATATAAGACCTCACAGCTCACAGTGCATGTCAGAGCACATGAGAATCATTAGGTCTAAGGAACTGCCCAAGGAGCTCAGAGACAGAATGTGGCAAGGCACAGATCTTGCCAAGGTTAAAAAAGAATTTCTGTAGCACTCGAGGTTCCTGAGAGCACAGTGGCCTTCATAATCCTAAAATGGAAGACGTTGGGACAACCACAACTCTTCCTCGACCTGGCCGGGACAACCACAACTCTTCCTCGACCTGGCCGTCCAGCCAAACTAAGCAATCGTGGGAGAAGATCCACGGCATTATGGGAAAGGAGCTGAGAAGCTCTAGTGCCCTCTTTTGGATGTAACAAATCCTCAACTTGCTTTTGACCCACTGGATCTTTGGAAAGCAAGAAGGAATATCTAGCCAAGCCAGCATCACTCATCTGTAGACAGCCGTTTCGGGGTGTTTGCCCCTCGTCAGTACAGGGCAGAGCGATGCTAGCTTGGCTGAGTGGGAGGCAATGAGTAGCTCAGAAAGGGACGATCTCTCCTTAGGGAGAGCAAAGATATAGGTGTATGGAGATTCGAGATTGCCTTTTTGCACTCCACGAAGCATCTGCATATCACAAGGCATTATGGGAAAGGAGCTGAGAAGCTCTAGCACCATCTTTTCGATGTAACAAATCCTCAACTTGCTTTTGACCCACTGGATCTTTGGAAAGCAAGAAGGAATATCTAGTCAAGCCAAAAAGTGCAATCAAGTGCAATCTAGTCAAGTGCAATCTAGTCAAGTGCAAAAAGGCAATCTCGAATCTCCACACACCTATATAGGTGCTCTCCCTAAAGAGAGATCTTCCCTTTCTGTGCTACTCATTGCCTCCCACTCAGCCAAGCTAGCATCGCTCTGCTCTGTTCTGACGAGGGGCAAACACCCCGAAACGGCTGTCTACAAATGAGTGATGCTGGCTTGGCTAGATATTTCTTCTAGCTTTCCAAAGATCCAGTGGGTAAAAAGCAAGTTGAGGATTTGTTACATCCAAAAGAGGGTACTAGAGCTTCTCAGCTCCTTTCCCATAATGCCTTGTGATATGCAGATGCTTCATGGAGTGCAAAAAGGCTATCTCGAATCTCCACACACCTATATAGGTACTCTCCCTAAGGAGAGATCTTCCCTTTCTGAGCTACTCATTGCCTCCCACTCAGCCAAGCTAGCATCGCTCTGCTCTGTACTGACGAGGGGCAAACACCCCGAAACGGCTGTCTACAGATGAGTGATGCTGGCTTGGCTAGATATTCCTTCTTGCTTTCCAAAGATCCAGTGGGTCAAAAGCAAGTTGAGGATTTGTTACATCCAAAAGAGGGCGCTAGAGCTTCTCAGCTCCTTTCCCATAATGCCTTGTGATATGCAGATGCTTCGTGGAGTGCAAAAAGGCAATTTCGAATCTCCACACACCTATATAGGTGTTCTCCCTACGGAGAGATCTTCCCTTTCTGAGCTACTGTGATATTTCAGTTTTTCTTGTTTAATAAATTTGCTAAAATATCTATATTTCTGTTTTTTTCTTTCAAAATGGGGTACAGTGTGTACATTAATGAGCAAAAAAATTAACTTTTTGGATCTTACCAAATGGCTGCAATGAAACAAAGAGTGAAAAATTTAAAGGGGTTTGAATACTTTCCATACCCACTGTATATCTGTATCTCTTTTTTTTTGTAACATCCCCATGAGTTACATGATTGACAATGCCATCCAGTGTAATGTATGCAATCCTTGAACAGCCATTTGAGGGTGCATTGTGCTGTGCAAGATGTGTGTATGCTGCTCAGAAGCTCAGATCCTGGATCTAAGTTAGCAAGTGGCAAAACTGAAATCCATTAACAACTTGGAAGCGAGTTTGCTGCTCACTGAGCAAGCACTTGCTGGGGTAGATGCTGGGGAGCATGGCCACATGGAGGTGCAGGGACATGAGACAGTCAGCTGGAAGAAGGGTAGAGGGAAAAATGTCAAGGAAGCTAGTCCTGATCTGGCATGCCCTAACAAATTTGCAAGAATGGTGAATGAGGGGGATGTTCCTTTTTTGTCAATGGAGCTGTGAACTTTTTATTTGTGGGTTAAGTTGTCATTTTTATTGGTACTACATTGTGGTACTTAAGAGTTTTTCATCACTTTTTATTCTGTTTTACATGAGGCTGGATGGCAAAAAAGGCAATTCTGGCATGGTTTTTATACTTGAAAATTCCAGCATCTTACAGAATAACGGATACGGCGCTGGAAACAACAGGTCTGTCACTAGCTTGTGCTGTCCTCAGCCAGGGTGGCATAATCTATGTGACAGATTCTGTTTAAATCCCAGTTCAAACTGGCAATTCAGAGAACAAACACTGGTTGTGAATTTTACTATTAAGCTCATTGTTAGAGACCAGCAAGTTGCACAAGAAATACTGAAGCATTTAACAGTTGGACATGTGCATTCTAAAGTTAGAAGATGGTCTCATTTAGTTCATTTAAAAAAAGTTTTCAAAAAATCTTATGTTCATCCTGATATCAACCATCCATAACTTTGTGTGCAGTGTTGATGAATGTGTCACGACAAAATGTGACACAAAACTGTCAAACTAATCTATACCAATTTTATATTGGCGAGGCTGAGACAAATATTGGCACACACACTCTATGCAATTCTTTTTGGTGCATAAGTGTGTCTCACATTGGGATACATTTATAAACTGCTGAGAGACACTTTCATACATACTGAAGAATGCTACACTAACCTACTGGTGGTTCCAGTTTTCATACTTGTCCCCCAAAATGTTTAAACATGTGCCAGGTTTATCATAAAGTGCAAGCTACTGTGATAAACATAGCACATTTTTTAACTATCTAAGTACTAGTAGAGGTGCTTCAATGTGATTTATACTGTGCAATAATATATGATGGTTTTACTACTACAGCTATTATGGTCAGAATTATTTCCTCTGGTGGGCCCAAGATTTTACAGTCTGACATTGATATCACTTACAGTATGTCATATTTGTTCATTTTATGTTGGCATAATAACTATCACATAGTTGTAAATTGTGATATCAGGAATTGTCAGTTAGTGTTACATAGACATAACACTTTAATGTTCATTGTGTTTTCAGTGTTTTTGTTTTATTCTGTTAAATGTTATTCTAATAACTTGAAAACCATCCAGTGTCACGTAGCACCTGTACAGTAACACAATATGTAATAAAGTCATTGCTTAGCATTATTTAGGCACTCCAATAACTTCTCAATTATAAATGCATGTAAAATACCTTCATTGTGTTAGACAACTCTTTTTTAATGCGGCTATCATTAAAAGTAAGAAACTTTTTATCAAGTAATTTTGTAGATAAAAATAGTAATTCTTGCAACTGCTAAGGTTATGTTCACACTTGAGTTGTGACTTCTGTTTATGACAGGTGGAACCCAAAATAATTTGCAATGGAGGTATTAAGTCAGATGTGAAGGCTTTCAAGCTTGAATCTGAAAACACTTTATAGTTTGGTTTAAACAGGTGAATAACTTAGAAACTAGGATGGAAACCTAATAAAAGAACATGAACCATTGTAAAATAATGACTAGATATGGGTGAATTTCTCAAAAATTCGGTTCGCCGACTTCGTCTAATTTTCCGTCAAAATTTGTTCGGTCCGAATTACTTCAGGACGAATCGCGTTAAAAAACAGCTATTTCCAGGCTGCATAGAGCCTGTAGGGTGCTGTAGAACGTTGTGCCATGCTTAAACATGCAGAGGGAGCTTGGTATGGTCTTCATACAATGTTGTGTTTTAGTATGACACGTATATGACTGCTGCCGCTCTTAGAATCGCTTCACTCTAAAATTCCCTGGGCACTTAAGAGGGCAAAACTGACCAAACAACTGAAGCGGGAATGTCGCCTGATAAAGTCATGGCAGCGCCAGCTGGAAAAAAACAAGCTGAGGGCTCAGGTGGACACATCAGTAGGCCACAGAGTGGCACAGTGACAGAGTGTGGAGGTGACGCCAGCAGCCACAGCAGCATGAGGTCAGAGAGTGGCACAATGACATTCTGGAGGTGGCAATAACAGGAGTAGGCCACATTGTGGCAAATGACAGAGTGTGGAGGTCACGGCCGGAGCACCAGCAGCAGCATGAGGTCAGAGACTGGCACAATGACATTCTGGAGGTGGCAAAAACAGGAGTAGGCCACAGAGTGGCACAATGTCAGAGTGTGGAGGTCACGGTAGGAGCAACAGCAGCAGCATGAGGCCAGACAGTGGCACAATGACAGAGTGTGGAGGGCACGGCAGCAGATACAGCAGCAGCATGAGGTCAGAGTGGCACAATGACACAGTGTGGAGGGCACGGCAGCAGCCACAGCAGCAGCATGAGGTCAGACAGTGGCACAATGACATTCTGGAGGTGACATAAACAGGAGTAGGCCACAGAGTGGCACAATAACACAGTGTGGAGGTCACAGTAGGAGCAACAGCAGCAGCAGGAGGTCAGAGACTGGCCCAATAACAGGGTGTGGAGGTGACCGCTGCAGCAACAACAGCAGCAGCAGCTTGAGGTCAGAGAGTGGCACAACGACACAGTGTGGAGGTCACGGCATCAGCAACAGCAGCATGAGTTCATAGAGTGGCACAGTGACAGAGTGTGGAGGTGGGTGGCAATACCAGTCAATGGTAAAGATGGTGGTAGGCAGATGGAGAAACTAGCAGCAGCTGTGTGGTATCAGGCGGGTGGCGGCATCAGAATAGTGGCTGAGGCAGGTAGTTTGAACCCAGACTCATTTCTCAAAGTTTTGGTGAGGCGTCATGGCTGATGTAATCTGACGCCTAAGGCATTGGAGTGTGGAAATTCTGGCCGATCCACGGCTGATTCATCTTGACAAAGGTCAGTCATTTCACATTTCCCATGGACAAGCGGGTCCTCCTTGGGGTAACGATGGCCCCCGCAGCACTGAACACCCACTCTGATGCCACTCTACTGGCCAGGCAGTACAGCTTCTCCACTGCAAACTCGGCAAGTTGCAGACACACATCCAGTTTGGCTGCCCAGTAGTCCAGCAGATCTTCTAACTTGGGTGGCAGAGTGCTGTCCAAGTAGGCCACTACCTGTTGGTTCAGGGACTGCTCCAGGTCCTGCTGCTGTTGCTGGCGACTGCCCTCCTCACTAGGCGGGTGAAGGAAGCTGCTCATCAGTGACTCCAGACTAAGGTTGCTGCTAATGGAGCTGGTTCTGCTCCTACCCCCCATCTTTCCCCAGCAGTCGCGGCAGTAGTATGTGAGCACTTAGGAACCCCCCGGTCAGACCTGTCAGAGGATGGACGATGCCGCACATAGGCAGCGGCCAACTGACTACGGAGGATTTCTCTATAGTATTTGAGTTTGTCCTCCCTCTCAGCAGCTGGGAAAAAGGCTCCCATTTTGGACCGGTAGTGAGGGTCCAATAGGGTGGAGAGCCAGAAGTCATCCCTTTGCCGGATGGTGACTATTCGGCTGTCACTAGCCAGGCAAATCAGCATGCTGCGGACCATCTGCACAAGTGACTCCGAGGGACTCCCTGCCTCCATCTCCACTGTATACTGCCACGGTGCTTGCGGGTCATCTGCCTCGTCTTCCTCATCTCCATCTACCTCCTCCAGCTGCTCCTGCTCCTCCTCTCCTGTCACCTGGGTAGAAAATCCACTAATTTCACCAGACAATGCTTCTGCTCCAATGTCCTTCTCCAGTTCAGTCCTCACTGGACTCATGTGGCCGCGAGATGTAGTCACCATGTCTCCAGTGACCTGCCCAGACAGATTTTTCAGCATCTGTTCCAGGACATGAAGCAGTGGAATGACGTTATTCATCCCGTAGTCCTGGCAACTGACAAATAATGTGGCCTCCTTGAATGGCCTCAGAAAATGGCAGGTGTCACGCATGAGCTGCCACTAGCTGACATCAAAGTTACAAAGGGGAGTACTCCTGTCCGCCTGGATCATCAAAAAATCGTTAATGGCCTTTCTCTGTTCATACAGTCGGTCCAACATGTGCAGGCTGGAATTCCAACGGGTGGAAACAT
Source organism: Phyllomedusa bahiana (assembly GCA_025379985.1). Taxonomy (NCBI): domain Eukaryota; kingdom Metazoa; phylum Chordata; class Amphibia; order Anura; family Hylidae; genus Phyllomedusa; species Phyllomedusa bahiana. The sequence continues at coordinate 66,428 of JAODAL010018380.1, forward strand.
CGCATATCTGAGTGTGTTGGGGGAGGCCGTTCTGCCGCTGCAATGGATGTAGGAATGGATGAAGTGCATGCACAGTTTCCTCGCCATTTTCAGAATCTTCTGAAGATCGGTGGAAGACTTCAGGAACCTTTTCACAACCAGATTGAACACAAGCGCCATGCAGAGCGCATGGACCATCCCTTCTCGGTGCAGCGCGGACACCATGTTCCTCCCATTGTCCGTCACCATGGTTCCAATTTGCAGTTGGCGCGGAGAAAGCCACAAATCGATTTATTGCTGCATGACACGGAGCAGTTCCTCCCCTGTGTCATTTCATTCGCCGAGGCAAGCCAGGTGTAGAACTGCGTAACACCGCTGTGTTCTACACATGTGGTATGATGGAGCAGTACTTGTGGAGGCTGAGATGGTGGTGGTGGTGGAGGAGGAGGAAGCGGACATTGGCGCAGGAGCAGCAGTTTGACAACGTGGAGGAGAAGGCGGCGTCTCCTGTCCAAGTTGTTGGTGTGACTGGGGAGGAAGCACATTCACCCAGTGGGCCGTAAAGGACCGTAGTTACAGCTCCACACGTCTATGCTGCTGTGCACCTTGGAACAAACCAATATGCTCAAGGACTGGCCCACCTTCTGTTCTACATATCTGTGAAGGGCTGGTACTGCCTTTTTGGAAAAGAAATTACGGCTTGGAACTCTCCATCTCGGCTCGGCACAAGCCATTAGTTCTCTGAACGGTGCAGAGTCCACCATTTGGAAAGGGAGGGACTGCAGTACCAACAACTTGGACAGGAGCACGGTCAGCTTCTGCACCTTAGGATGGTTGGACGCATACTGTTGTCTCTTTGCAATTGCCTCGTTGAACGACTGCTGGCGCCATGAGTAGCGAGGATCAGGAGCATCTGGACCGGGAGGTGATGTCAAAGAGAAACAGCTCCCTTCTGCAGAGGTGGTGGAGCCTTGACTGGCCGCTGCTGCTGCTGTTGCTGCGGCGGCAGGATGGACCACCACATCTGAGCCACGTTTCTCCCAGGCCACCGGATGGTGACGCTGCATGTGTTGACGCAGGGCCGTGGTGCCAACAGTAGCTCCCTGGCCACGCTTCACTTTCTGCCTACAGATTCTACATATACCCATAGTCGGCTCCTCCGGTGTGTTAGCAAAGAACTGGCACACCGCTGAGTATCTGATTTTACCGCCAACGCTCCGCACTGTGTGACTACTACTGCTGCTGCCTCGCTGAGCCCCTGTGCCGCTACTTTCTTGGACCTGCGAAGCGTGGCCGCTTGGCTCCCGACTTCACACTGCTGCTACCCTGCTGACTCACGGCCACACAACCCACTTGCTGGCTGCACCACTGCCTGACGTGCAAGCTGACGCCCTCTTCTCCTGACGATGATGAAGCCCTTGCTTCACCCGGCTCCCAAGTGTGGTCGGCTACATCATCATCTATTTGTGTTTCATCGTCACTGCTGTCCTCATCACCGGTCTTGGTATGCAGAGGCTGACCCCTCACAACATGACCTCCCATGCCCCTCTCCACATCTATACTTTGCCGCCTACTGCAAGAAGCAGGGGATATTGGCCCCATTTCTTCGCTGCCAAGTAGCTACTGACTGCCCTCCTCAAATTGTTTATCCTCGCTATACAGTGGTGCTGAGCCCAGACCACATAGTAGATCTCTGGCTGAGGGAACCGGATGGGACAGAGGCGGGTGAGGGCAGGTGAGGGCCGCTGACCTGCTCCTGGGCCATGCCAACTAAGGGTTGTGTCTGACGTTCCCACCGACTCTTGGCTGGGGTTGTCAGATGTCATCTGGGAGGAAGTGGATGACCTAGTCAACCAATCAAGAACCCTTGGGTTGCTGGTCAACACACAGCCGCTAGATGACACCGGCAGTTCTGGCCTCACCGAGTGACCCCTGCTGCGACGTCCCCTTACTGTGCTGCGACCTGGGCCTGCTCCGGGAATGTTTGTGCCACTGCCACTCGCAAGTGAAAAGCCTGCCATCTTTCTGTCTGACATACTGTTTGTTCTAAAATGTACAGACTCTGTTTAATGAAGATATCTGTATATGATAAATACACACCCTGTATTTGACTCCAAATGAACCCACTAACATGCTTGGTTAACCCTTGGATATAAATTGCGCTCCATAAATGGCCAGGAAAAATTGACTTGTATGTGCCGTTTAAAAACATTGTGTATTTTACTGAATAGAAAAGCGCAAACAGGCTTAATTAGCCTTCGGATATGAATTATGCTACAGGCAAAATTTCTTTGGCGTTGAAAAACACTGTTTCTTTTAGTGACCACAACAGCAGAAAAACACTTAATATATCCTAGGATCTAAATTGCACAAAATTGCAAATTGTTGCTCGCGCCAAAAAATTTACCTGACTACGCTAAGAGGTGTTGTGTACAACGACGTGTATTTTACTGAGCACAACAGCAGAACAAAACGGTGAATTTAAAATTCATAACCCTTGGACCATAAAATTATACCGATAATTGAAAATGAGGTGCCAAAAATTACCAGCTATGTATCGTGTTAAAACGACGTGTATTTTACTGAGCACAACAGCAGAAAAACGCGTAATTAACCCTTGGATCTAAATTGCGCAAATGAAATGAGGTGCCAAAAATTACCAGCTATGTAGCGTGTGACAACGATGTGTATTTTACTGAGTACAACAGCAGAAAAACGCGTAATTAACCCTTGGATATAAATTGCGCAAATGAAATGAGGTGCCAAAAATTACCAGCTATGTAGCGTGTTACAACAACGTGTATTTTACTGAGCACAACAGCAGAAAAACACGAAAATAACCCTTGGATCTAAATTGCGCAAATGAAATGAGGTGCCAAAAATTACCAGCTAAGTAGCGTGTTAAAACGACGTGTATTTTACTGAGCATAACAGCAGAAAAACGTGTAATTAACCTTCCCATATGAATTATGCTACAGGCAAAATTTCTTCTTTGCCGTTGAAAAACATTGTTTCTTTTAGTGACCACAACAGCAGAAAAACGTTTAATTAACCCTTGGATCTAAATTGCGCAAAAGAAATGAGCAATCAAAACTTAAGTGGTATTTGGATTGTAAAAACGCTGTTTCTTTAACAAAATACAACAGCAACAACAGGCTTAGATAACCCTTGGATATTCAATGTGCTCAAGAACTGAGCAGATAGCATTAAAATGTATATGCAGCTGAATTGGATGCACACTGGACTTCAAATCCAATACCCCACAAAATGAAAATGTAAGAGAAGCAGTCTCTGAGACAAGCTGTGACACCCCCCAAAAATCGCTCTTTAAAATTTAGTTCTTCAGTGTGAGATCTCAGCAGCAGCAGCTTCACTACACAGCACAGTTAGAGCAGTGTGAACTACCAGCGTCGCGTCCAGACTTAAATAGTGCCGTGATGTCACAGAATCCCGCCGGTCTCTGATTGGCTTCATCTCTGCACATGTCATTTAGGTTACTCCTTTCTTCCTCCCAGACTTCTTTGCCCTATGTAACGTCATGTGCTCGCAGCCATTTTATCAATTAAAAACACGCTTCGTTCCCGCGAATCTCCCCAAACTTCGACTTCTTTCAGAATCGAAGTTTTCCTGAAATTCTAAACGAATTCCACTTCTTAGAATCGATTCGCCCATCTCTAATAATGACTATTGGTTGAGATGCAACAATATATTACACGCAGGAATTTTTAAAGGTTTTCCGCACAAAGTGCAACAACAGGCAATACTGTGTCGTTCTCTTATATGTAAGGATTCGGTGGTGACAGTATCCACTGACATGTTGGTCGTTGGGTAACAGGTGTGGATCCACTGTGATCTCTGCCGGCAAAGATGGTAGATATGATGACCCCAGCCAGGGAGCGAAGTCTAACAGCCCTCGGTCTTCTCCGGAGTTTACCGCAAGGCAGGAATGGACTTTGCTGCAGGGAACCCCCAAGTCACTGCCACTGACGTGGCTACCCGCAGTGACAGCTGAAGTGCAGGACTGGGACACAGGACATTGGAAGCAGAGGCAGCAGCTGTATAGCCGCAGGAGGACTACAGGTCTTAGGAGAGTAGCAGACTGGTACAGCGACAAAAACAGCAGGAATACAGCAGGTAAAGCTGGACAGTTGCAAAAGGAACAGCAGGAATAAACACAGTCACAGGAACAGCAGATAAGATCAAAGGTCACTGGCCAGGCAATTGGGACACTGTCCCTTTAAACTACAAACCAGTGCCGCGTGTGCCCTAGGAGGCACCAGCGTGCACAGGATACCAGGAAGCAGGAGCGAGGGTTGGTAAGTACTAAGAGCCAGGGGGCACCGCCTCCAGTCACGTATGCTCGCTGCAGCATCGACAGGAACCAGGATGGGTAATTATACTAGCAGGGAAACAGCAGCGATAGCAGAACAAGCACGAACATGTCGCAGCCCAAAACAGAGGCTGTGGCGTGAAACGTGACATTATATACAAAAACATGGACATACATATTGTCTAAAATCAATTCAATTAATCATTGATTGGGAATTAAAGGGGTTGTCTGATTAAAAATATTGGGCGACATGTATGAACGAGGCTGCGCCAGATATCTGGCAAGGGGACCTATTGACGCTCGATTTGCAGCTCTAAACAGATGCATTCTACAAGTTCTCGATGAACTCGGGTGCTCCTCGTCTGCCGCTTCATTGCTGCTTTGTCTACGTCAAGGCAATTCTACTGTGGGGCAACATGCTATACAGTTTTGCATGCTGTCCTTTTAGTTAGCCTGGAATAATGAAGGCTGGGGTTCTATTGGTGGCTTAATCTTGTTCAAGTTGTTGAACATTTCCTTCACTCTTGTTCTACTTGTGCCCGCAATAAATCATCTCGTCTCAAGTCCTCCAGACTGCTGCATCCCCTGATTGTACCAGAAAAACATGGACTCATATTGCTATGGACTTAATTATGGATTTACCACCCTCCTCTAATCTAACTGTTATTTGGGTGGTCACAGAACGGTTTCTCAAGAGGTCCAACTTTGTGCTACTTCCAGGTCTCCCTACAGCTCCCCAACTCACCTTCCATTCCTTCCACCAAATATTCCACCTACATGGACTTCCTATTCATATTGTGTTTGATCGAGGGGTTCAATTTGTTTCTAAGTTCTGGCATGCACTCTTTTCCCAACTACAAGTCAAGTGGGACTTCTCTTCTGGTAATTACCCTCAATCCAACGGACAAGTAGAGAGAGTGAACCAAGTTCTTCACCATTTCATTTTACCTTGTCAGGACAGTTGGGCTGACCTTCTTCAATGGGATGAATTCTCATACAACCATCTTGATTCTGACTCTGCAGGAGCTTCTCCTGTTTTTGTGGTTTATGGGCGACATTCCCACCCTCCTTTTCCCCTGCCTACTGCCTCGGATGTTGTGGTTGCCCAGGTTCAAAAACCTTCCTGCATCTGGCAGGATAACCAGCAGTCTCTCCTCCAAGCATCCTCCTAGACCAAGCTTCAGACAGATGAAAGACTAAGACCTGTCTTCCATTCTGAAGATAAGGTGTGGCTGTCTGCAAAATATGTCCACCTCAAAATTTCCAGCCTCAAATTTGGTCCTTGCTTCTTGGGCCCTTTTCCAGTTACCAAACAAATCAATTTGAACTGCATAAATGCGAATCCTGAACTTCTTCCATGTTTCTCTGCTTTATTTTTAAGCGCGTCTCCTAAAATGAATCTTTCAAGTAGGAAAACACTATATCCAAAGAACATCTTGCAAAATTAAAATTGCTTTTACCTCTGTTGGTCCCTAAGAGGGGATACATGAATCTATTGAAACTCTGTCCCAACTATCTGCAGTTTCATTTCGGCAGACCGATGAAAAAAGGGGGTTAATGGGGTCACGAAGCTCAGGTCCTCTTAACTGTGGTCAGCTGTGTCATCAGTGTCCCTGTGCGTTGCCTGACAGTAAAAAGGGGCTTGGGAAATTTTCTTAGGTAAACTGCCTATAATTGGGATTTTGTTTTGGGATCACGATAAGATCTGCATATAGGTTTGGGGAAAGGGGCTAAAAGCTCTGAAAGCACAACAAAGCGTACAAGCATGGAGTTTATGAAAATTTGTCTAAACCAGGGGTAAAGGAATTTTTTTTCAGAAATTTTTGAAACCCTGTGGGGAGACAACCCTTTAACCTCCTCGTCTTCAACCCGTCTCCAAAAAAACCCATGACTCCCCCTCCCAAGCAGCCCCAATTACACTAAGGTCCAAGAAATCCTTGCAGAAAAGTGTTACAGAGGTAAGACCTATTACCTCGTGGACTGGAAGAGGTTCGGGCCTGAAGAGAGGTCATGGAAGCCTATGGAAAACATCAATGCTCCCAACCTCATCTGCAGATATCACTTCTGGCGCCCAGAAAAGAGGGGGTTTAAAGTGGGGGGGGGTCTGCACGTTTTCGCTCCACGTCCCTGTTTTAACTGTGGCCCAGCTGTGTCCTTTTTCCCTAGAGCTTTTGCGGCTTGACTGAGTGGGGCAATGAGTGGCTCAGAAAGGGAAGATCTCTTTTGGGAGACTGCCAATGGGGTGGGGAGATTCAAAAAATTCCCTTTTGAAACCCACGAAGCATCTGATATCACAAGGCTTATGGGAAAGGACTGAGAAGTCAAGCGCCCTCTGTTGGAAATTAAAAAATCCCAATTGCTTTTTATCCACTGGGGGTCCCCAAGGGGATATGCTCCTTTTCGAGCCCCTTAAATTTTTAAAAAGGACTATTTTTTTTTTTTGTTTTTGGTTTTTGTAGCCTTCTTTTAGGCAAAAATCACAGGGCCTCCAAACCCCACCGTTCCTATTCAAGCAAAAGAGTGCCAAGGAAACTTAAAAAAAAACGACAGCTTTATTATAAACCAAAAAAAAAAAGGTTCAGTAAGCACTAGTATCATCCAATGTTGGAAGGGCCCATGCTCAAAAAAGATACAAAAGTATACAGACCCCACAGTCTTTCTTTTACCTTTAAAAGGTTTAATGGAGATGTTGGGACGGGGAGTCCGCCAGAGTAGCGACTTTTTGAGGAGATCCCTCCCATTCCTCAAGCAGGGGGATGATCCCAAAGCCTACTTTTAAGGCTAATTAAACACACATGTTAAAAAAAATAAAAACAAATATCCAAAAAAGCTGCAAATTGTAATTTCATTATTCCCTTTTGGGGGCTAGAGTTTAAAAAAGGTTTTATCCATCAGTTCCTTTGTAACAATTTTGTTTGCAACTGTTTTTGAAATTTTACAAATTTACTTTTTGGAGCACCCCACGTAATCCTGCTACCTTTGTTTTTTAGCTGCAAAAAAAGACGTGCAAAATGATATTCCCAAACACTTTTTTTCCTTCCCTTTAATTTCTCTCATTTTTTTATTCAAAACTGTCCCTTCATGATTTATACTCAAATCCTAATTTCTTTAATTCTTAAAGATATGTTTTTCTGAGCCACTCATTGCCTCCTACTCAGCCAAGCCAGCATCGCTGTGTTCTGTACTGATGAGGGGCAAACACTTCGAAATGGCTGTAAACAGATGGTTGATGTTGGCTTGGCTAAATATCCCTATTGCTTTCCAAAGACCCAGTGGGTCAAAAGCAAATAGAGGATTTGTTACATCCAACAGAGGGCACTTGAGCTTCTCAGCTCCTTTCCCATAATGTCTTTTGATATCATAAATTAAATAATGATGACCCTTTTAGTAATCATAGTTGTAGCAAAATCTCCTATAAAAGCTTTTCGCATATTTATATCCTCTGAAGATATTCTGGTAAGACAAAAGTGGTGGTGGTGATGGTGGTGGTGGTAGGTCATAAACACACTTCTCATGTGGCCATTTTTGGTCAATGTTGGTAAATTAATGTTTATAGATAGTGTTGAGCGATTACGTTGGCTATCGACATCGGGCGATAGTCGATAGTCGGCCACCATCGATAAGGATTTTCGATAGTGAGCAGTCGATTATGAGTGATGACCATTAAAGTCTATGGGAGAGCAACAACACCTTCATTCTTACACCCAAACAGGGCTGGAGAAGCTGGAATTAACATCCAAGACAGTCAAATGGATACGTGCTACATCTTAGGCAACACACTTAGGTTATAAATATTTACTATCCCTGTCTTGTACCACAGCATGACCCTTAAACCTGCATCACCCACAAATTAAAAAGTGCCAGAAGGCAGTATGATTTGAACCATCATCTTACTTGAACTGGACATTGAATATCCCTGTGCTGGAACGCAGCATGAGCCCCAAACCTGCATGACCCCCAGATTTAAAAGTGCCGGAAAAAGGAGTCTTTCAACCCCCATTTTAGTATTCACTGGACATTGACTATACCTGTCCTGGGCCACAGCATGAGCCCCAAACCTGCATGACCCCAGATTTAAAAGGCCCGGAAAAGGATCTTTAACCACCATTTAGTTTCACTGGGCATTGACTATACCTGTCCCGGGCCACACATGAGCCCCAACCCGCATGACCCCCCGATTTTAAAAAGTCCGGAAAAAGGATCTTTAACCACCTTTT